>JAHKKF010516633.1:0-25635 GCA_019740295.1 Labeo calbasu | reverse complement strand
ATCAGCTGTAACAGTCCGACCTCCATTGTTTTGATGCCAGAGCAGGGATGTAAGTTAGACAAGAATATCTCCGATTGAGCGATTGAGGTGTTGTGTTGATGGATGAAATGAACATAGTGGTTGTCATGAACATAGTGGTTGACATCTGCAATCACCTTTCCTAATAACGTGCTAGTTAGCAAGTTTCACAGCTAAACGCGCTAAATGCGGCTTAAGTAAACAGGCTCGTCATTCCACAGAGAGAAGAGAGGGGCGGGGCAAGCAGAGCTCATTTGCATTTTAAGGAACAATCCATCAGAATGGGTTGATTTTTACAGAGCTCATTTTGACAAGGTAAAAAGGGTGTTGTTTTACACTACCATCGAGAATTTTTAACCAAAGTATATTATAGACTTTTCATTAAGACCCTAAAGAATCATATCAACTTGTGGAAAATGGGCATCCGATGACCCCTTTAACAAAATTCCTTTAAAAAAAGTCAGAATCATCTTGTTTTGTATTCGACATGCCACAAGCTTTGTTTCGAACCCAGAACATTCCTAAATAAAAACGCACAAAAAAAATAAAATAAAAGTAAATAAAATTGAACTAAAAAATAGTCATTTAAAAGCAGCGTTAGCTTTATACTAAGTGCCTACACTGGCTGTTTTTAAATGACAGCACATGTGAAGGCCTCTCGGCAGGTTTTTCTGACGTTAGGTCGAGTTAATGATGTGTGAACTGTCAGTGATTGTGCCCTGTAGTCCAGCAGCACTGCTCTCTCACTATCCTTTAACAGTAGTAGGTCATTTTAATCACAAGATGTGGTGCTCGACTAACAGCCTCACATTTCACACCCCACACAGGAATACGCTTAGACAGCCTAATATAGATTCACAGTCTGCCAGTGCGCTCCAACACCCAGCACAGCTCTGAACAGTTGTGTGTTTTTTGACTTAAACACACACCATACTCTAAAAATAGAGCTTGACTTTACTTTTCTATAATGTGCATATGCGTTTATACACGGCTGGTGGAATAGCGGTGAATTAGTGTTTTTTTTGGTTTCTGTTGGGTAATGATGGCGTGGTGTGGTCGGCTCTGCTGAAGCTAAATGACTCTGATGTCTCCTCTTTATGTTGATGATTACTAGTCATTTTAGCTCACTTCCATTTTTAGCTCCAACTACCTGGGACAATGCAACACTGTAATCATAAATGGATTTTTTTAAATGACAAGATGGTTATTATTTTGCATTAAATTACGCATTCCATTCTATCATATCCACTAGTACAGTGGTTTTCAATCTTTTAGGCGCCACGGACCCCCAAATATGATCATGATCGTGCGAGGGACCCCCATTCTGAAAAATTCATATTATAAGAAAGTCTAAAATATTAATTGGAAAATATTTAGTT
This sequence comes from Labeo calbasu, assembly GCA_019740295.1. Lineage (NCBI taxonomy): Eukaryota > Metazoa > Chordata > Actinopteri > Cypriniformes > Cyprinidae > Labeo > Labeo calbasu. Next base: position 24,238 of record JAHKKF010516633.1, on the reverse strand, counting down.
TCTATTCAATTACATTATTATTCATTTTTCTAAAACAAATATTTAAAAATGTACCTTAAAGTAAAGTACAGTATTTATTTATTTGTTTTCAATTTTACTCATTTATTTTAATCAGTTTTCGGATCATTTATTTCTTTCATTCTTATTCAGGCATATTTTTGTATTAATTCTTTTAATAATTATTATAATTATAATAACAATTACAATAATAATAATACAATTTTTACATTTATTTTTAAAATGTTTTATGCTTTTTGTCCAAACATTCCCAAGGACCCCCTAGCACTTCCTTGTGGCCCCCTAGGGGTCCCCGGACCCCAGTTTGAAAACCCCTGCACTAGTAGATAACACACTTTAAAACTGCACAGTCTAAAATCACATACATATTCTCTCTAGATTTCCAATGAGCAGTGCTTTTTCAAATCTTAATATATCACAAGGACATATAAGATCATTATCAGACTAATACAAATATAAATATGATCAGTTTATGTGAAAAGTTGTTAAATATGGCAATACAGCAGTGCTGTTTTTGTTAACTACACTCTAAAAAATGCTGGGTCAAACACAACCCAGCATTGGGTGAAATATGGACAAACCCAGCTACTCGGTTGTTTTGGCTGAATGTTGAACCAAACCTTCTAGGTACTTTTATTTAATTCAACTATCGTTTAAAAATTACTATGGCTGGCTTAAAATGAACCCAAAACAGGTTGTAAATTAAAAACCAGACACATTATTACTAGAGGCATCAGCAATAAACAAACATTTTAAACCCAACCGCTGGGTCAAAACAACCCAATCACTGGGTTTATCCATCTTTCGCCCAGCACCGGGTTGTTTTTAACCAAGCATTTTTTAGTGTAGAACTAAAACTATTAAATATCACTTTTATTAACTAAAATAAAGCTTAACATAAATCAAAATTTTTAAGAAATGAAAATCTGACATAAGTGTTAGTTGAAGTACTAAAATGACTAAAACTTAAACTCAAATTAAATCTGTTTATTACATTTTAAAAATACAATATAGGCTATTAAATATTTATTTATTCTTTTTTAAAATGCCATTAACCAACATTTTGATCAACATAAATTGTAATAAATTAATTAGAAAAATTAAATGACAAAACATAAAATCTGAAAATTTACCTTGCTGAAATAAAAAAACTTCTTGTATTCCAATGCAATTTCAGTATACTGTTTTAGTGTTTATTAATATTTGGCATTAGCTTTATTTTTTTACTAAAGTTTTTGTTGTTATGTGTTTATGTGGTTTTTGTCATTTTTATTACACTACCAGTCAAAAGTTTTAGAACAGTAAGAGTCTTTTCCGCTCACCAAGCCTGCATTTATTTGATCCAAAGTACAACAACAAACATTTGAAAATTTTTACTATATAAAATAACTGTTTTCTATTTGAATATATTTCAAATGTAATTTATTCCTGTGATTTCAAAGCTGAATTTTTAGCATCATTACTCCAGTCACATAATCCTACAGAAATCATTCTAATATTCTTATTTGCTGCTCAAAAAACATTAATTATTATTATTAGTAGTATTGTTATTATCATGTTGAAAAAAGCTGAGTAGAATTTTTTCAGGTTTCTTTGATGAAGAGAAAGTTCAGAAGAACAGCATTTATTTGAACTAGAAATCTTTTGTAACATTATAAATGTCTTTATCATCACTTTTGATCAGTTTAACGTGTCCTTGCTAAAAAAAAAGTATTAAGTTCTATAATTTCTCCAAGCTTTTGAACGGTATAGTGTATAATGTAAGCTTTTATAATAATAATAATAATAATGATAATAAATGTTGAATAATAAATGCTGAAGACTGGAGTAATGATGCTGAAAATTCAGCTTTGATCACAGGAATAAATTACATTTTAAAATATATTCAAACAGAAAGCAGTTACTTAAATAGTAAAAATATTTCACAACATTACTGCTTTTGCTGTACTTTAGATCAAACAAATGCAGGCTTGGTGAGCAGAAACTGTTCAAAAACTCAGGTTCACATTTTGACAACTTACCCCATATAATATGACAAAAACGCCTTTATAGTCAAACTATAAGTGAACAGTTTATAACAGTGCACATTACAGGTTTTTATTATGGGGAAAACAGCTCTTTTATAGTCCAGCTTTAAGGTATGAAACTGACTCTCAAAAATAACCTCTACAAAAACTCATTAGATTAAAAAAAAAAAATGTGAAAGCAAACAGCCCCAGTCTGCACTCTTTTAAATAAAAGAGGAAGTTTTTATGTTGCTGTTGAAAGGTGTGTTTTTGTAGTGCCCGAGCATGAGGGAAACTATGAAGCTTGCACAGCTCTGAAGTCTTTCCGCAAACCACATATTAATCAACGCTGCGTTAATCTGCACTCCCAGCGCTCGGTGTTACAGTCGCTACTCGCGATGAGGTTTTACTCTTTCCTCTTGGAAGCGAGCCAGAGAAAGAAATGTGTCCTTCTTCAAACTGGCAGCAGCAGCTTGCTGTAGGAGCTGCGAGAGGAATTTTACATAACGTGCCAATCAGACTGGGGGAATATAAAGTTTCCTTGGGCAAATATGACAGACTCGCTCCTGTCTCTTCTATAAGAGATGGGCAGGACAATGGTGTCACTTCCTTTAATTTTGGAACATTTTGCAGCAGGAACATCAATCACTCGGGACTCAGTGACACATAGTGCTGGAATTCTCCGCGTTTGATCTGTCCATAATCCTTCCCAACAGGCAGCAGAAAGGCTCTACGGAGTCTGTGCGCTGAGAGCTAATACATTATTCATGACATTGCCCTTAAAGCAGGGGAAATGAATAGAGCATGACATGAAGTTTACACTAAAGGTTGAAGTTAATTTGTTTTGTGGCGTCCCAGGTGGTTTCTCCATTGCTGTTGTTGATCCAGCTAGTTGAAATTAAAGTTTGATCCATGGAAACCCAAAGGGCAATGCATTCTGTACTTAAGGCATGAATATTTACCCCCAACCTGGCTCTGTAAGAGCAATTATTTCTTTCTATTGCACTCTAGGGAGCGTGGAACAATATCTAAGCGCATCCAAGTTGGAAATGAGCAACAGGAATTTTGACAGCTGCCAACTTATATAACAGGGATCATATCACTGATAATGAAAAAAACAACGAGTTGTGACTCATGTCACAATGAAACATTATATGATATATGAATTTGAATGATGTAACCACTAATATTCTTTTAAAAGGTAAATTTAAATTTAAAAGGTCATTAAATCATATCTTTTCTACACAAGTTACCGTTCATGTTATCATGTTCATTGTCATCTGCCAAAAACACACAATAAAAGTAGTCGTATGACTATGTTTTTCATGTCTTCTGAATTGTGTGATACAAATATATACAATTTCATCACTGTAACCTGAGGTGACATCTCTAAATGAACTATATTGTAATATTTTTAGTGATATATGAAATGCTATCTAATAGGGCTAAGTTTTGGCACAAATTTCACAATTCAATTTTGAGTCACAAGCTTGCGATTGGATTTGATTCCCGATTCGATTCAACATCGATTATTTTGGATATATATCAGGTATACACTGTAAAAAATGACCATGAATTTAATGATAAAAAACTGTAAAAATGCTACAGTAAAATCCTGTTAAATCGTTAATGGTAAAAGATCGTACAATTTACAGTCAATAACCGTGAATTGACATTTCCAGAATTCCCTGTGTTACATTATTTTTTTATTTTACATTTTCTAATTACATTCTGCTTAGTTTTTTCTTAGCAGTTTTGTACATTAGGGTTGTATGTTACATCTAATGTTGTTGAATTAATGTTTATTGCATTATTTCAGTTTCATGTGTGTTACCATGATGGTGTTTAGTGTTTGTGTGAATGACACTGTGCACTTTCTATATACGTGTTAATATTTAAAAGCTATTTGTGATGAGCTTTGGTTCATCATGTGACTTTCTCCTCAACACCTGCTTTTGGTGATTATTAGTGTATCATAAAGGTACAAAACAGATTTCAGTACTTCAATAGGTTAGTACATTAACATTATATCAGTTAATGAAATTACAGTATTTACCTGTAAATTTAAGTGAAAACTGTAAAACGTAAAACGTTGCTACTGTATTTTTAACGGTAAAATACTGGCAACCACAGCTGCCGTTTTTTTTACCGTATTTTTTTTACTGTGTAGAACATTCGAAATTTTGTTTAGAGAGAACAAAAATCTCTCAACTAATGCTATAAAATATACACGAAAATTAGTTGGTACTACATAGTATTGGGATAAAAGGATAAAAGGATAATATTAACAGATTTGTGCACTACCCGTCTTAAGGTTTTTTAAAATTAAGATTTGTAATGTTTTTATAGAAGTCTCTTCTGCTCACCAACCCACATTTATTTGATCCAAAGTACAGCAAAAACAGTAAAATTGTGAAATATTTTTACTATGTAAAATAACTGTTTTCTAAATGAATATATTTTAAAATGTAATTTATTTCTGTGATCAAAACTAAATTTTCAGCATCATTACTACAGTCATCTATGTCTCATGATATTTCAGAAATCAATATATGCTGGTTTACTGTTCAGGAAACATTTATTATTATTATTATTATTATTATTATTATTATTTAATTTTTTTTTTTTTTTTAGGATTCTCTGATGAATAGAAAGATCCAAAGATGAGCATTTATCTGAAATAAAACGTTTTGAAATCAGATACATTTTTAAATATATTAAAATAAAAAATAGTAAATAGTAAAAATATTTCAATATTTCAAAATAGCAGAAAGCACAAAGCTTATTGCGATTTATTGGATGGGAAGCATGCTACAATGTTCCATTCATTAACTAAAAACAGGCTAGACTAATTGATTCTTTTTAGGAATCAATATTGTTTCGTAAAAATGAGAATCGGTTAAAATCAAGAAATCAGTATTTTTTATCCAGCCCTACTAAAGTAAATAAAAACAAACAAACAAAAATGACAAACACATAATAAAATGACTAAAAATGTAACTAAATTTACAATGAAAATAAATTTAATGAAATATTAGCTTGACAAAAATTGACAAAAACAGTGTACATTTATTTTTGACATGATTTGAAAATATTACTATTAAATAGTATTTTTGACTTGAATAAAGCCTATTTAATTTAGATGTTACCACAAGCATCACATTTTCAGCTTACCTGACCAAACCTTTTTTAGTCCAAATTAAAAGAAAGAAATGAAAGATGAATGTATGCGGTGTACTTTAAGAGCACGCCGCAGGCGGATCACAACATCGTTCGAGTGTGTGCTGTTATCATGGTCTAATACATCACCTCCACCTTTTCTGTGTCTGTTGCCATAGTAAACCCATTCTTCCATCAACCAAAACACATGCAAAACAGAGACCCTTTCCACTTTTACCACGAGCTTCAGCCGTCTCTATGGCAATGCCTGTTAGAAGGCACCTTTGATACTCTGAGTTATGTGCAGCGACTGCACGAAACAATGGCTGTGTTTAACATTCTAATCAGCAGAAATGGAGCATTGAGCAGTCACAAAGACAGCTCCCATATCTCACGCAAACACAAAGCCTCCGCAAACACCGCAGCGTAAACTCCTGATTTAACTTACTGACACCGTCAGCACAGACAAGAGAGACAGAAAACACTGCAACATCTCATCTGCCTTTCACAATAAGTTTAGAGAGGAAAGCTTTAGTTTTTAAACTTTACACTCATATTCGCACATTTCACAGCCATGCCATAGAACTGTTTTTGGTTCCACCAAGGAACCAAAGTGAACATTTTGTTCTTAGTTTGAGGAACATTTTAATAATCTAAAGAACTTTTTTCCACTGTGAAGAACCTTTTGTAACATGGAAAGGTTCTATGGACGTTAACGGTTCTCCATGGAACAATACATGCCAGTAAAGAAACTTTATTTTTAATTTTACTCAAAGCAAAGCAAAGAACACTGTGAACCCTAATGTTGTCATTAATGAATTCAACTTCCTTTTCCCATCACATATCTTCCACTGATTGCACTATGTATTAATAGCATCTAATTACTATCACTTCCTGTTTTCTACATAGTGTAAATATTTATGGCTGTTTGCACTTAGTCCAAATAACAACTGCCTTCATATCATTAGAGTTGTGTGTCCGTGAGCAACATTTGGTTCCCGAATGAAGGCACGTTTTAAACAAATCAGCTGAGAGAATGATTCACTTACACACATAAAATCACTTGCATTTCTGAATGAATGAATTCTTTCGAACAAATCGAATGATTCCAAGACAGTGACCAGTATTGGCGGTTTTAGTTTCATATTTAAAAACATATTTCCCTCACATTATTTTATACTTCTGTGTTCAAAATGTTATATTTAAAACATTAACCTCATAGCATTACTTATGCATTGAAGGAAAAGTCTACTTCCAGAACAACAATTTACAAATAATTTTCTCACCCCCTTGTCATCCAAGATGTTCATGTCTTTTCGAAAAATTAAAATTTGTATACTTTTTAAGCACAAAACGTACGTACATACTACAGAATCACGTCGAAAGGTCACGCGCAACTCACCACCTGACTTACTGATTCATTCCGAGAGTGGAATAGATATGGTCCATTCTTGACAGCTTTGAAATTCCTGCTCCATTGGCAGTGGTTGGCATTTTCCACACGTGCACCACCATGTCTCATTTAAACGTGGTCTGCCCAAGGCTTGAGAGACTTGTGTCGCCACAGCAGTCTCTTCTCTCTGTCTAATTTTCATCGCCTGTGTAATCTGGCTCAAAAAGGTAAGGTATGGCGAAAAACTCCTTCTCATTTTCTCCTACAACTTCAGAATTGTCCGACATTGTTGTACTTCTTTGTCTGTAAAAGGCGTTTGACTTACTTGCACTTCATTAGTCTTTGCACGTTCGCTTTGTAAACACTGGGTCTGTAGTTCAGCCTACGTTGAGTGTGACTTTTCGACGTGATTCTGTAGTACATAGCGCCGTTGACGCGCATCCCAGAGCTAGTGTTACACAAGCTTTTGTGTTTAAAAAGTATACAAACTGTAATTTTTTGAAAAAACTTACGTATTATGTAGCTAGATAAGACCCTTCTTTCTTGGCTGGTATCGTTTAGAGCCCTTTGAAGCTGCATTTAAACTACATTTTGGAAGTTCAAATTCAGGGGCACTATTGAAGTCCATTATATGGAGAAAAATCCTGAAATGCTTTCCTTAAAAACCATAATTTCTTTACGACTGAAGACAGAAAGACATTAACATCTTGGATGACAAGGGGGTGAGTAAATTATTTGTAAATTGTTGTTCTGGAAGTGGACTTCTCCTTTAATAATTGTTTTAAATGCATTCATGCCACCCATTTTTATTCAGAGATGGTTAACAAAAAAACAAGACATCAAAGTTAATATTCCCCTTACCTTAAGTTACTAAAATTAAGTAATCTAACTTTTTAAAGCATGTATTTTGTATCCTTTCCAACCCTGTTAAGAGATCATAACGAAACATTATGTGATACATTTTGCAGTTAAATTACTTAAATATCTATGTTCCTTAAATTTCTTAAAATTCCATAAATAATTATTTTTGAGTAATTAATATTTAACAACTTTAAGTATAAAACTGAGGCTGTAAAATATTACTTCATACATTTTGGAGTCAAATTACCTAAATATATCTGTTCCTTAAATTTCTTAAAATTCCATAAACAATTATTGTAACACTTAAAATGTTAAATTATAAAATTAAGGTTGTAAATAATAAGAAAACAAAATAAACAAATAAATATGCTTGTCAAAACAGGGAGTTTTGATAAGCACTAAGTGATTTTATACACCATAAAAATGATTTTAGACAAATTTCAAAACAAAGCATACTGAAGTACATTTTACAAGAAAATACTGTACTAAAGCAAGTAGGCCCAAGCAACCATGGTTTACAGTGAATTTATTACAGCTATGGGGCGCTGTGAGGTACAACACTAAGTTGTTATAAATTCACTGTAAACCACTGCTTTACGGGGCTTATTGCTTTTATAAAATGGTTAGTCCATACGCGTAGTACGGTTTCACAAAATAAAACTGAGCAAATAAAGTGTAAAGATATTAATAAAAACATTATTCTTTTTTATAATTTTGTTTTTCTATCTCAAAATATCTCATATAATGTTACTTGCCACTTCTTTGTAATTGTTCGTGAAATTTACTAGCAATTTCTGAGTGAGTTTGTTTCCGTACTATTTTTTTTTCAGTGTAATAAATATATTTATATATAATAAATAGGTTTCTTTATAGGTTTACATAGGTTTTCATTTCTTAAAAATATTGTTGAAGTTTTGTTGTTATTAGTTGTCATGTTTTGCATCACTGAAGCACTGGGCAAAATAATTACTATAACTTCCTATAATTTTGAGTTTAAATCAATTGCAATGATTAAGTGACAACAAATCTGCTTCAACTTCAAAATATAACTTAAATGTTTTACAACGATTACATTAGATGAATCTGGTAAGTTTAGAGGATCACATTTCCTCAGAAGTTTTTGAGTAAATTCAACTTAGTATGTTTTACAAGTGAAAGACCTGTAAACTGACGCCTAATAAGAAGCCAAAATCCATAAAGAACGTCTTGTTTTTGTTCGCTCAGACTAGGAGCAATCACACTTTTCCATCTCAGTTGATCTAACACAATTCAAAAATCAAATATAGCACAAAAAGTGTTATGACACCTTTCAGAAAAGTGTCAAGCCAAGTTGCACACTTTTTAATTGAACGCTACCGGAGGCCCGACCTGATGGCACAAAAAAATTACACAATGAATGTTTTGAATGCATCAGCTGAAGGAAAGCACTCGATTGGACATGGAGGCAGAGCATGGTGATGCATTCACTGTTTTCAAAGAGTGTTTCAAAGCTTTACGCACAGCTTCAAGACCTTGTGCAAGGATGTCACCTTCATTATTGTGGGTCGACCAAGGAAATGCTTATGAATACACTCAGAAACTTTCAGCTCCAAAGACATTTCATTTAGGAGATTATTTTGTCATTTGATACAGTATGCCCTTGCATATTCAAAGAAAACCCAGCTATGAATAGAAGCCAAGACTTCTAATTTACTGTATAGATAATTCAATCTGGCTGGTCATTAACTACAAAAGATGCGGCTCTGCATTCAAAGGATTCAGTGTTTTTCTCTGTGTTGTCACCGGCTGTTTCTTTTAGAGTCCTGCGGTGAAAAACGTCATTAAAAATGTGACCTTAGTTCAGGGGTCATTCTGGTGTCGTACATTCCTCTATGCGGCCAAATAATTATTTACTGCAGCAGTGAATCGCTTCTTTCATCACTGGAAATAGATGCACATCAATAATGTCACATAATACCAGAGTATTTTATGAGAATGTTATTTGAGAAGATTAAAATGACACCAAGCTTTCCACTTCTCCAATTTCATATCACACAACATCTCACTAACAGAAAAGTACCATGGTATTACCATCAATTTGGAATACTAATGAAAATACCACAATGTATGAATAAATAAATCATTTGGTTCCATGGTAAATAACAGAATTAACATCACATACTGCCACGGTACTTTTTTAGTGTAATGATAGCGTTTTATCAACCCGAAACGTCTTATTTTGGAAACCCTGAGTCAGTGTCTATAAATAATCTGGCAGATAAATGATCACATAGTCTGGATCTGACGGATGGTATATATTCCCAGGTGTCATTTTGTAGATCTGCAATGCTTCTTAGTAAATGGTTTAGTAAAACATTAAAATGTGAAACACATACACTGCTGTTCAAAGGTTTGAGGTCAGTAGGATTTTTTTTAAATGCTCAGGCTGCATTTATTTCAACAAAAAACTGTTAAAAATAACAATAATATTATTTAAATTAATTTAAAATAACAGTTGAATATGTTTTAAAATGTAATTTATTCTTGTGATGCAAAGCTGGATTTTTTAGCATCATTACTTCGATCTTCAGTGCCACATTATCCTTCAGAAATCATAATATGCTGATTTGCTTCCGAGAACAGAATTTATCAGAAACAGAAATCTTTTGTAACATAAATGTCATTTTGACCTATTTAACGCATCCTTGCTGAATAAAAGACACTATTCATCATTTTTTTTTATCTGCTAACAGGTAATTTAATGCACAGCAGAGGGCCAAAACCAAGTAGACTGTAAAACTCAACGTTTAATCTTTCCACCACAGTGAAAGCTCATCGGAGCAATGAGTAATAATATAACAATGGCACCTTGTTGCTAAAATGTCATCAATATTGATGAGGTCCTTTCAGGCTATAGTTACTGTACTCGACTGTACTCCACTGTTTTTAATGATCTAAAAGTGGACAATGAATAACAGTAAAAGAGAAAAAACAACAAATTTATATTAGCAACAGTAATAGTGATGTTTGCCTTATCTAATTTATTTAAATTAATGCATTTATCTATTTCTGTCCAGATTTAAGATTCTTCCCACAATAAAGACTGCTGAATATTCTGCCTTATTTGTTGTTGTTTTTTCCACAGGCAGTGTTTTTCATACGTGCTCCATGACAAATCATTTTGGGAGAGACTATGTGGGCGGTTAACCAGGCAACTGAAATTTCACACATGCCAAATGCGATTACGATCAGTTGTGTGCTGCTAACATTACTGAGTGAGCATTAATCCACACTACACCTCTCAGCAGTCTGTGTGTGTTTTACACGCTGTGAACACAGTCGTACAGCCTTATTCTGAGTGTGTGGGTGTGAGAGTGTGTAAATGTGTGGGTGTGAAGGATGAGAAGTGCAGAGTTCATCGCTAGGTTGATAAACCACTGCAGGACTAGGAAAAAGGAGTGTTTACTTATGCAGTGAACACCTTAGTGAGGAATAGTTTTTCAGGACATGACAGAAAGAGATATTTATCTTAAGCACTGGATAAGTCTTATTTACTTAAAGGGATAGTTGACCCAAAAATGAAAATTTTGTCATTAATTACTCACCCTCATGTCATTCCAAACCTGTAAGACATTCGTTTGTGTTCAGAACACAAATTAAGATATTTTTGATGAAATCCGAGAGATTTAGTTTTTCGTGCAAAAAAAGTATTCTCATAGCGTCATAAAATCACGGTCGAAATACTGATGTCACATGGACTATATGGTTGATGTTCTTGGTACTCTTCTGGACCTTGAATGTGGTAGGACCACTGCTGTCTGTGGAGGGTCAGAAATGAATGTCTTACAGGTTTGGAATGACATGAGGGTGAGATATTAATGACAGAATTTTCATTTTTGGGTCAACTATCCCTTTAACTTTAAGATAGCAGTTAAGGATCTGGGGTGGTAACCATAAGATTACTGGCATCAACCCATAACATTCCCAACCTGTATGTTATTATTAAATAAAACTAAAAATAGTTTTTGTTAATTGAAATAATGCTGAAATTAATTAAAATATAAATATTACATAACCTTAAAACCCTGAATAAAATAAAAATAATAAAAAATTTAAATAAAAACCTTGCCTTGGCTAGTATTAAATTTACTACAACTTAAACTGAAATACAAATAAATTAAAGCTAAATAAGAATATAAAAAATGTCAATCTATATTAATGTTGTTATTGTTAAGTAAAATTAAAACTATTGAACAAGTTTTGTTAATTAAAATAACAAGAACGACATTAATTGAAAAACATACACTTAAATGAAAATATGTTGAAGTTCAAAAATTACTACAACTAAAACTGAAATGAAAAAATATCTAAACAACAATAATAATAATAATAATAATAATGGAAAAAGCACTCAATAACAAATTAAAATAAAAACTTCACAAAAGATATTTTAAAAAATTGTGTTTTTATAATTAAAGTAGTGCTGTTAAACGATTAATCGCATCCAAAATAAGTTTGTGTTTACATAATATGTGTGTGTGTACTGTATATTTATTATGTATATATAAATACACACATACATGTATACATTTTTAAAATATTTACAAGTATATTTATATATAATTTTATATTTTATATGATTTTTTTCTTAAATATACACATGCAATGTATAATAAATATACACAGTACACACACATATTGTGTAAACACAAACTTGTATTTTGGATGCAATTAATCATGATTAATCGTTTGACAGCACTAAATTAAAGTTAATACGGTTCAATACTGTCTGGAAACCAGCGATCTTAAAAACATCTTCTTTTGTGTTTTCCACAGAAAAAAAAAGAGAAATGCATACAGATGATTAAACCACATGTTCTCAAAGAAGCCCTTTAACTAAACATGCAATGGGAATGTAGCATGAAGGTCACAGAAACACACGAAATTCAATAAATAAAGATCATAAACGGATAGTTCAGGGTCTAAATTCAATTTGGAATGCGTAAACAGACCATAGTTAAGCTAATGAACTATATCACTTGGTGAAGACACTAAATAAATTGAAGGTGATAAATTGAATGATTCATTGCTATTTCTACTGCATTATAAAAGCTGTAGGTCATGAGGCGCCTGTGACTTTACTAGTTAAAGGGGTGTTCTGCTTCACATGATGCCTAACGACAACCCTTAACCATGGTGAAATCACAGTAACACACAGTCTCTTGTGGCTCATTGCTTTATTATATCCCCACAAGCCTGTTTACACCATGCAAACTTTATAGCTGAAGGGTTAATATAGAAGGCTTCTGCCAATTTGTCATAGACGTGCAAGAAAATTGTTCATTACTACAAATAAACAAAACCTGTTCCCCAGCCTAAACAAGTAAATTACATGGAGAGACTACAAAGACAGAGTCTTAATCTTGTGCCTCTGGTTCTTTGTAAAACGCTCTCCGAGGACAGGTGAGTTATTTGCAACTGCTGGAAATGCAATTAGGGCTGCAGAGCTCAGCTATAAGTGTCAATCACTGCTGAACTATATTCCAAACATGGTGTGAGGTTAATGAACTAATGACAGGCTGAGCAACAAACATAGACTTTGGGTAATTAACGACAGGATGGCAGAACCATCACTTTACAGCATCAAATGCCACAGTATGTCTGTCATATCCATCTAAACACAGTGTTGACTGTGTGAAGGAGCACCTTATGTTAATTATATCGACAGAGGTGCCAGTTTTCTCCAGACTGTCACTGTCATCCTTTTGTAAAAACAAGGCCTGGGTGTTTTTTTTTTGTCTTTGATTGTGCAGTGCATGACAGAAACTGTCAAATGCCAGCTGATGATTCTATACAACATGAGCGTTTGATAACTTTTCATAACGTCCAAAACCTAGTGAGCTGCCTACCGAGACTAGACAGCACTTTAGGACATGATATGTTGGCAGCATAATTACAGACTTGGAGCTGCCAATAACTGTAACGTGCATCTCAAGATCATCAGCAGCATAATTGCAAAGCAGATTATGTACCCGATAGAAGGAAATACTTCCTCTGTTCTAGTACACTCTGCTCTTCTCTTCGCCCCTTGTAATCTCATATTCATAATTTTCTTCCTCAATCATCATTTTATGAATTACTGCTGCCATGGTCACTAGACTGTGCACACGTGCTATTTTGTAAATGTAGTTTTACCGTGTTGCATGGTGCTAATTGTGATGACTTTCGTCAATAAAGCATGATCTTTAATAGCTCTCGTTTGTAGGAAAATGTTTGTACTGAAAAGAATGATTCTTACTACATCCAAATATGCCTACGTCTGTACTATATAGTATGCAAAAAACAGTATGTGAAAAGAATAGTATGTCAGAATTCAGAAAACAATAGGTAAAAAAGCGTTTTTGGAGTTTGCATTCAACGCTTTATTATTCCATGAGGCCATGAGAGAGGAGTTATTAATGGCAGTGACATGACAGCTGATGCTGGTCATATGACAGCATGGTGTATGTAGTACGTCTGAATATCATTCATACTAACCATATTCATACGATATACAGTATCATAATTTTTAATGGCTGCAATGTGAGTTTCAAATCAAATGTAGTACCTACTAGACAGTATGCGATTTGGAATGCAGCTAATGACTTGAATTAGATGCTGACAGTGCTGTGCTATTTTTTTGCACATTTAGCACTTGGTTATTATGGATTGTGGGTGGTTAGTCATTTAGATGCAGGATGTTGTAAGACCAAATCAGTAATTATGCATTGTATATATTGTTAAGCTTATAAGACTGTATTGTTAGCTAAGCAACAATGTCAAATTCTAATTAAATCAGTAGATTTGGAGGAACTGTACGCTCACAAAACTCTAAACACTGCAGTTGTAAGTATATGAAGAACATAATCATGCTGTTTCAGGACAAATTACCTTGCAACAAAGCTGTTTTGGTTGAAGTCCTAAAATCCGGAAGAGGATTAGTGTTTTCAACACACTGGCTCCTTCTGGAATTTCCTGGAACAGACAAATAGTGTCTGTGATTAATAATAAATGTGAAAAAGAAACTTTCACATTTTGTTTCACAATATAAACACGATCCACAATGTGGAGGCAATACAGTGCATTAAATTGAAGTGTGATTATATCACGATCACTCAATAGTAGTAACTAATTGAAATTTGAAAATGATACTGGTGTGGTATCAAAAGTATTAATACTCAAAAAATATATATAATTGTATAAAGACAACATTCATTTAAATCAAAGATCTCCAAACTTGTCCCTGGAGGGCCGGTGTCCTGCAGAGTTTACCTCCAACTTTCCTCAACACACCTGCCTGGAAGTTTCAAGTATACCTAATAAGACCTTGATTAGCTGGTTCAGGTGTGTTTGATTAGGGTTGGAGCTAAACTCTGCAGGGACACTGGCCTTCCAGGACCGGGTCTGGTGACCCCTGATTTAAACTGAACTATGAAAGTTCGAATTAATCATGTTTTGCGCTGCAGTTGTTGTTAATATAAATCATACATTGACAGAATAAAAATGCCAGACTGTCACTTACAGTCCCTAATGAAAATGAACCACAGTGACCACAGTTCAATTATATTATGCGTAATATAGCCTAAAACCGCAGTTACCTCAAATTTACCATGGTTAACACTACAGTAACCATATTTTACCATGTGTGAACAAAAACATCATCTAATAATTTGCAATTAAGGCCTGTTGAATGATAAAATGACTTTTAAATACGATGTTATGTAAGTATCATTACCCATTTTACTCTTAGTAATAGTTTAAAAGTTCAGTTTAAAGGTAAGTTATCAGTTTCGGTATCATAACGAAAATGACTGTTAACGTTATTTTCGTCAATTACAGATCGCTGGATGTAGCATTCTGCATACTTTTAATCAGGAAATAACATAGTGAGGTAAGATTACATTAAGTATAATGAATGATAACATTTAATGAATTAGAGAGAGAGAGATAGATGTGTCAATTACCTGTAACGTTATCTGTGGAGCGTCTTTCTACTAGCAGTGAAGCTGCAAGTTTTATTCATAAACAGCGATGTTACCGTTTACTCCCTCGTTGCTGAGAAATATAATGTAGCGTGACATAGACAAGAAGTTTTTGTGCTCCCTAAAGTTTCTCTGACGAGTGATAGTTTTTGTATTTATTGTATTTATTTAATCAAAGAACTTATGAACTGACGAGTGCAAGTTATTGTGTGTGCGTGAGCTATGATGCAGCGCATTGATACAGAATGGTGATTAAACTGACTGGAACTCCTTTAGTTCAATAGTTTTAACTCACCTGTCCAATTTTCAGCCAATCAGAGTATTCAGACAGACAGTGCTATATATGTAAAGTACTTTTCTAAAACTTTTTTGCTTCACAACAGTGTTTGTGATTCCTCAGACCCTGGTTAAAACACTAAAGAAGATTCCTATGGAGAAAATAAACGGTAGTTTCTCCAGATAAAAGATTGACTTCATAATACCAAATGTAATAGAGCTGATTCAGTGGGGTGTATTTATTGAGGCCTCCGGAGACTCGTGCAAAGACACACTGCTTACACTGCATTACTCAACAACGACGCTGCAATGTTTCAGCGGATAACATATGGATTACATCAGCATTCCAAATACAAAACCGCATTAGCATTCCGCGCCCAGTGCAATCAACAGAGGTGACAGATAAAAGGACAGGGAAGGTGGAGGGATTTTAATCGGGATAAATGGGAGGGTGGGACGGTCCGGCCTTTCTCTGTGCCTGGCAGTGAATGGACACTGGCGCTGTGTAATACATCATCCTTCATTTTATCTGCCTTTCCTCCTCTCCCATTTCTCTCCAACTCCACTTCTGCCAAAATCATATCCTCGCCGTTTTATTAATATTCATGGCGTGTCACCTTTAATAAAATACACCCCGTGGTAAAGTACCTCATAAAAGACTTGAAACCCAACACTGGGTTACCGGCCTGGCTAAGTGCATTTAGAAAAGGGATTTTCACACTGTGCCTAAACCTGGATTATTGTAGTTCTAAACCCCGCTTTTAACCCAAGGTAAAGGAATGTTTACACTAGTAATTTAGAAGTGGGGTTAGCACTGTTTTTACCTGTAATGAAATCACTGCAACACTAAACTTGTACAATATGAAAATGTTAGAAGATTAGGTTTGCACATGTGTCACGATTTGGTCAGTTACCCCGATGCGCAACCATATTGGCATACTCGGATGTAAACAACAGCATGGATTGCACGGTTAATGTACTACTGAATATGTTGCTCTGCTAATTTATGCGGTCTAAACCACAGAATAAAACGTGGAAGCTGCTAAATCATAAAGTGAAGAAATTAGTAAGCAGGAAAGGGCATGATACTTTGATAAACTAAAGTTAATAGGTGGTAAAGATACGTACAAGCAGTATTAATTAAGATATTAGCCTAATATTTCACCTACCTGACCAGAAATAATAAGAACAAACAGGAATGTTGTCAAGATTCTTGCCCTGGAAATCCTGGTTCAGTTTGGCCAACCACAAACAACCTCAGACAGTTTTTTGCACTCTTCTCCATGATTTGTTATAACTTTTGGCAATCTATAGTACTTCAAATGTTCTTTCCGGTCCGACCGATTAGTACAGTCCACAAAATGACAATAATTGACCATTTTCAGCAGCAATAATCAGCAAAATATGTGAGTTTTGTTTGGTTCAGCGGCATTGTTTACATTCAAGGCCACCAATATGGCCGATTGATATATATCTATACTATATATTTACATATTCCAATACCTTTGTATAAACAATCGTTTTACCTAAAAATGTAAAAAGACGATGGAAAACACATCAATTTGAGTGGAGAAGGGAACATTTTATTCTTACCTTTATAATCCGAAAAGTCCATTCAGGAAAAAACGTGAGGTGTTGTATGTTGTTGGAAATATATGAATGCGTAATGCTAGAGCCATTATGTGCTGCGTTCGTCCAGACACTATTTTTCCCACTTAATATAGTTATTAACCTGTGTCATTCTAAACCCTTTGTAAAATGAATCCAGGGCTGATCACTTCCTGCTCATAGTTTACCTGGGGTTAACAATGATTTTGGGTATTCATAAGATGAGGTTTCACACTGTACATTTCTAAACCAAGGGTTAACGTTCTTTCTTGCAGAGTCAGTATTATAAGTAACTGATTACATGTAATCTGGATAACTTAATTAAATTCCAAAAATATAGTACTTTACTAGCCTACTTATTTGGTTAAAAGCAGAGTTTAGAAGGACAATGTGAGTGTGAAACGCCCTATTGACATGCAATGTATTTAAATAAGAACATTAACCCAGGATTTGGGAATGTACAGTGTGAAACTTCAGCTTTTCAATACCCAGGATTAAATGTTAACCCCAGGTTAACCAGTGTGATTCATGAATCAAGATAACCCAGCTTTCTCTTTTCCAGGAATGACCCGGGGTGAAATATTTCAAGTGTGAAAAGCACTAATATGATCTTAACATGCTGAATGGGTCAGACATTGTGACAGAATTGACTCGGTATTGATCACTGGACACGAAAAAGAGCTTTTGTCTGTGTGAACGCACTGCAGAACTCCAGCCGCCTGCCAGACGGATGACCTTTGGGGGTAATTTGGAGTTATGGCCTTCATTACTGCTCAGTGGACACAGATACAAGCCCCTAAAGCACAGAGTCACCTTGGTAATAGATGCGAGCGTTTCTGCTGAGTTAACACCAATGATGCAGCTTTTTGTGCATGAAAAGGCAAAGACATTCAACAAATTTGCCAAAGCATTTACTAAACTGACCCATAAGTCATAGAAATTGACATGTCAAAAAGTCCACATTGGAAGAGGTGAAAAAAAAAAGTGGTAATGTGGTAATGGTATAGATTGGAACAACATCTATACACAGTTGCAGAAATACCCCATAATGCATTATTGCATGTAAATGCATGTATTTTATTTACATTTGACTAAGTTGAGGCTCAAGTCAAGCTTTTCTACATTGGCAGATTTCTTCTTTTGAAGTTGTTTAGTATATATTTATTGCCTCCAGCCAAAGAAGTGATGTTCAACCACACCACAACACCAGTCATATCTGCTTTAATTGAATAATCGCAAAGGAAAACAGCATCCAGAATGTGACTGGAGCAAGAGCCACTGACAGAAGCACTTTAGAGATAAGTCTTATCAACATGACATCTGACATTAAAGCTGGAGCACTCAAGGAACACGAGAGCTGAACGAAACAGGGTGTTTCGGATTCATGGCCAGATAAGAAAAAAGAGGCTTTTTAATATCTTAATAAACATGCTCATATTTGCAGTTTCTAAAGACTAGGTCTTAATATGAGCTTTCAAAGCCCAAATGAATACTGTATGTCAGCTGCTACTTAAACAATCTGAGAGCATTTATAAATAATAATAAAATATATACTGTTCTTTTTTTGTTTGTTTCTTTGTATTGGTGCAATATTATATTTATATTTCTCCCAAAGAAGTTTTGGAGAAACACCTGAAACAAAGCTGATACACAACATAAAATAAAGTCTCTGGGATCTGAAAAACTAGTATTTTGCTGCTGAAAAGGCCCAGCATTAAATTTGAGGTATATGACATCACTGCATTACTTGAGGAAAATCCATAACTGATTAATCCAAAAGCAATGTTTTAATAAAAGAGTAGTCCATTTCTACTCATCCAAACTTGCAGAAAAATAGACGCTTCAGCATGAGGAACGCTGCTGATTTACCTGGAGATGGAGCTCTGTAAATGGAGGTTGCCATTAAGCAGACTTAAAAAGTAAGAAAATCCATTAGCATCACTTGGAGAAAAGGACTGATCAATACTGAGATAGAGGCTGAACAATACCGGATGCTTATTGTGTGTTCGGAGGGTACAAGTGCTCTTACTTAGGGAACAACATCTATGTGTTCATGGAGGCTTTTAGTGTGGACAGTAACAACAGAATAATACTACTGTATGTGTGTAGTTATTTGTTGCATTATGTTGCATGCGTTTGATGATAGGACTGCTACAGTACAATCATGATAAATGCATTTCTGATCTTGGCGCAGGATACAGAAGAAAAATTCAAATCAGTATTTTTATATTTTAGGTATTCACAAATGGTTGTCAAAAATTACACTCTTTAGAAAAGTTATTTTAAATTGTATTAATATTTCATAATGTTACTGTTTTATCTTTTATCAAATGAATGTAGCTTTGGTGCTGTTTTTTATTTTCATTTTATAGCATAACCCTCTTTTAATGGTAGTTACATTTATGTGTTTTGATGATCTGCAGTGTTTAATTGAGCAGAGATGCCGCAGATTTCTGATTATATTTGACATTGTACACAAATATGTCAGAACTATTTATTTTCTCATTATCTTCAGACTGGTAACAACATCCCTTTCGCCTCCAGCCATTCCTCTCCCACACAAATGCACTAAATAAATCTAATACGCCTGCCACAACAATACTGTCACTGTTGCATCCTATTGGTCACCCGTTAATTCATTTGAAATTGCAATTGCTTAAAGCGTTAATTTACTGCATTCCTTTGTAAATTAGTTTTCGTGCATTTGTATAAGCCGCCCGTGAGAGGTAAAATGAGCGCAGATGGGAAGCGCTCGAGGCTGTAGGGATACTGGATTATTCTGCGCTGTTATCTACGTCGAGTCTCACACCAGCAGTTTAATTACATATGCAACTATTTTTAATTATGCAGGACAACAGAATATACTATATATGAGCAAATGAGTTAATTTAAACATCTGTACAACACAAAGGAATGTTGCTCTTAGTTAACTTTGCTTTGCCAACAGCTGCACTGAGAAGACCTGAAAGTGTTTCACAGACGTACAAAAACATTTGCTCATAGACTAAAAACAGCATCTCTTGCAATGCATTACCAAGTATGACAGTTATGCAACAGCACAAATTGTAAACATGCATATTTTCTCATCTCTCGTTCCCATTTGCTTTAATGGACTGCCTTTAATGTTAAAATGTCATTATGATGCATTGCTTTTGCAGCATCTGACCTTGCTCTTAAACCCTATAATAAGAGTCAAAGGTAGTTTAAGTTAAAACAAAGTTCATGTTTCCTTTCCAAGCTTAAAAAATGCAATACATATGCAACAAGATTCAAAAGAACTGCTCTTTGTATAAATACAGTCATATTTGACGATTTGTATTTTTGCGCTCTTTAATCATTAACATTTTTTTTCTCTTTAAAGATCCACTTCTCTTAATACTTTTCCATTTCCTGTTATTCTGTTCTTTTGTTTGACGTGTCATCTGCTGACTGAACACAAACGCAAATCTTTCATGCGCAAAAGTGGACAGATCAAAGCGTACTTAATAATGAAAGGTTCCCATCAGTCACTTTTAACCTGCCATTTACACATTATTTAAAACATCCCATCCTTTCATGAGATATGAATACATTTTTTTTCTAGAAACATTCCCAGCCAGTAGCAATGATTGACAAGTTAAACACAAACGTGAAGAGGTTTTAGACTATAATACTGGAATTTTACAGAAAACATTAGCAATGAAAATGTGTTTTCAAGGTTTCCTTGCCGAGTTCAACGATTCAGTGCTTTTTTCTTCCCCCCAAAAATGATAATGTTTAAAATGCCTTAATTTGGGGAATGTGTGAACTGGCATTTAACCATACACTGTAAATAAAATAAGGATTCATGGAGTACGTTACACAAGAAAATTCTACTTTAAGTCTTTCCACTTCAAAATTTCACATTAAATTCAATCATATTTACATTTTGTAATAATAGAGTGTTCGTGACACGTCATCAATCAGCCATATTGGCGGCACTGAACATAAACAATGCCACTGAACCAAACGAAACTGGCATATTTTGCTGATTACTGCTGCTAAAAATGGTCAATTATTGTCATGTTTTGGGCTTTACTAATTGGTTGGACTGGGAAAAACATTCGGAGTACTGCAGACTGCCAAAATTTATAACAAATCAAGGAGAAGACTGCAAAAAAACTGAGGAACAAAAGGCGTTTGTGGTTGGCCAAACTGAACCAGGATGTCCAGGGAAGGAATTGTGAAAGCATTCATGTTTGCTCCTATAACTTCCAGTCAGGTAGGTGAAATACCAGACTAATATTTGAATTAATACTGGTCGTATGTATGTTACCACCTATTAAGTTCAGTTTGTCAAAATACTGCACCCTTCCTGCCTTTCGCTATATGATTTTGCAGCTCCACACGTTTTTCCGTGGTTTAGACAGCATAAATTAGCAGAACAACGTATTCGGTAGTACATTAACCATGCAATCCATGGTTGTTGTTTACATTTGAATATCGTCAATATGGCTGCGCATCCGTGTAACTGACCAAATCGTGGCGTAAGTGCAAACCCTCTATTAGTGAAAACACTCTCAAAGTAAAATTAGCATCTTTTAATCATCTTTTAAAAGGCTGTGAGAGAAAAAAACAATCTCAATACTTTTATTATTACAATTTTTGACTTTCATTTCTGCTTTGACCCACATCCTCCAATGAAATCAGGAGATATTCTGGGGCAATAAATTGCAACGTGATGAAATTTTGAAGAGGGATGTTAATCAAAGTAAATATCAAGATTCTGTGCTCTTATAATGGTTTATAGCGCTACTCTATCATCTCTTCTAGCCTTCTGTTCACCTAGCAAACACCGACTCGGAGGGAAGCAGCAAGCCACTGAACTTTAATTAAATATCCAACCTTAATCCTCAAGGAATCGAGATGCTATAAATAGCAGCGTTTCGAAACCGTGGACGTCTTTTGCCGTCTTGCTCTTTTCGGTTACGCGGAAGTCAGCAGTCAGCAACACATCAGTGGAGTTCCCGTTGCATTAAGTGGAAATCCCCACGGGCTTAAACACTTTTCCTGTGGCCCTCTAACATGCAAACGTCAGGATTTATAGAAGCTCAGATTTGTTATCTCTTCCGCTGTAATTACAGTTGCAATTTGCAAAGAGGAGACGCGGTTTGTTCGGATAAGCAGAATGATCTACACCCGGTCGGGGTCAGGAAATTTCCCGCTTCCCTCAAATATAAAAACAATCAGCACGACTTGAACGCGAGTCTCACAGTTGTGGAACACAAGGGCCGTATGCGATCATCAAAACTCATTCTGGCGCAGAAACAAATCACCACATAGCATGCTGTGAGAAAAGACAGACTTCAGAGAGAAAACAACAAACCTCTGTGGGAAAGATGTCAGGGAACAATGTTTTAACTGGCTCGTGAATTATCCCCAGATTTTGTATTAAATCTCCTACAATCTATTTAGCGCAGGCCAGTTGTTGGTCTGTCTGCATGAGGACGCAAAGTTCAATTATCTCTGCTTGAATCATCCACTTTCATTTTTCCTTTTCTCTTTAAATTACAAACTGAAAATCGAAATCCACTGCAGTCAACTGCAGATTTCTGTTAAAGGGCCAACACCATGAACGATAACGTCCACACCAACACACAATAACATGGCTGCATCCAAAAACCAGCTGACTTGACTTTGCAGGCAGCGTTTTTGCATGAAGGCACCTCATGAAAATGATTTCAGACATGCATTTGAGGCCGCATAATAGTTTAATGATCTACAACAAAATAGAATGAGTTTTGGTGATAACTAAATGAATATTTAATTACTACAATACTGATTTCTCAAAAGAAATAACATTAAAAATGCAAACAGTCGCCAAGAATGGAATGAAACGCACAGGATTGTGGGATATCAAAGGCAGCGAAAGGATACATCTATGCTGCCTTCAAAAAAATCGATCAGATGAACGTATCTCAGGACGCAGGAAGTGAAGCTAACATTGGATTTGAACTTGCCTTGATGCATTCCTTGAAATGTGTCCTCCGAAGGAAGCATTTTCCAGTTTTCGGATGCAGCCTATATTTAGTTTAAATTACACACTGCAGTTATGTCTGCCACTTCAAATGCTCTTTTTATTAACGTAAGCTGGATTCTGATTTGCTGTTATATATTAAATTTAGGAATGAAAACAAGGCTGTGTGGTATGGAAGCCCGTTTCCACCACTGAATAAAAAATTAAAAAAAGGTTATTGTGACTTTTTATCTCACAATTCTGACTTTTTTCTCAGAACTGCAAAATATAAACTTGCAAATGTGAGTTATATACAGTCAGAACTGTGATATACACTCGCAACTGACAAAATGAAGTCAGAATGATATATGATAGAAACTTGCAATTGCGAGTTAGAAAGTCAGAATTGTGAGACATAAACTTGCAAATCTGACTTTTTTTCTCAGAATTGCGTGATATAAATGCATGCGAGTTATAAAGTCAGAATTGTAAAATATAAACTTGCAAATTCTATGGAAAAAAGTCAGAATTGTGAATTTAAATCTTGCAATTCTGACTTTTTTCTCGGAATTGTGAGATATAAATTTGCAATTCTGAGAACATATCAGTCTTTTTTTCCCCCTCAAAATTGGACATAATTGGATACAAACTTACAATTACAAGAAAAAACAGAATTGCGAGTTTATATCATGCAATTCTGACTTTATAACTCATAATTTCCAGTTTATATCTCAGAATTCTGAGAAAAAAGTAAGAATTGCATGATATAAACTCACAATTGTGAGTTATAAAGTCAGAATTGCAAGACAAACTCACAAATCTGACTTTCTTCTCAGAATTGGGTGATATAAACTCACAATTGCAAATTAGAAAGTCAGAGTTAACAAAATAAAATAAACTTGCAATTCTGAGAAATAAACAAGCAATTTAAACAAAATAAAGT
>JAHKKF010516630.1:3341-21161 GCA_019740295.1 Labeo calbasu | reverse complement strand
TTTAGTGTATTCATTTATAAAGCCATATATGGTTCAATTCCAGAGATATCTCAGTGTGGCTCTATGAGTGAAGCCATTTTCAGTAGTTAAAAACTGAATGTGGGTCACTTTGCATACAGCTAATACCTTTTTTACTTTAAATAGGAATTTAAAAATTGCATCGAACGTACTTGGTCTGATACATTGTACCAATCGTAGTCGAATGAGTTGATGCTCTTGATTTTTGCCAGTGCCAGCACCACTAGGTTGTAACACGCACGGGACGAGTACAGCAGGATCACCGTCGCTCCGATTATAGTCACCTGACACACAGATGTTCCCTGCACAGAAAAGACAAGACATGATGTTTAGCTCAGACTCAATTCTGGTATGAAACACCATCCAATATTTTATACAATAGATAAAATATACTGTTTTTAAACAGAGATTCATTTGGACTCTTTTCCACTCCATGGGTGTTTACATTGTTAAATAAAATATTAACTAATCTTGTTTTACTTTTACAATCATGAAAATGAAAGTGAATGATATAAACTGGATACAGGCCTTGTTTATAACCGGTTTGATGTTGTATCACATATACTATTATATTTTTGTTAATATTTTGAATTGGAATTAATTTTTATATTTTGTTTTCACTTTAACATTTTGTGTTTTTGTCTTTTTCTTTAAAAAGTCTGTATAATATTTGTTTTTATTTATTAATTTTAGTTTATTTAGCTTTAGTATTTCATCTCAAATTAAATGAAAATGAGAAGTTGCTTTGGCAACAGTGTTATTTTAGTATCATATACTATTATTGTTTAATTTTGACAAAACAGCAGGCAACACTCTTCCATAGCACAGTATAACCCCCAGTGTTAAACTAACACTCCCAGTGTTTATATAATTCTCACTCAGAGTTTTAAAGAAGTAACACTGAAGGAGTAACAAGTTAAAAAGATAATTACTTGATTAATTGAGTGAGCATTAATGAAGAACGCTTGCTATTAACAAACTGAATAACTAAAAGAAAGAGAAACAAGAACAAGAACATTTTTAACACAGTGAGAATTATATAAACACTTGAACTGTTAGTTTAACACTAGGGGTTTTTCTGTGGTAAAAAATTAAACCATGGTTCATTTTCATAGGGGATGTGTTGCCAGGTTAAATGAATGAATAAATAAATAAATTTACACCTTAGGATGATGCATAGGATGAATATAAAGATGCAGTTTTCACTGCTTTAGGATTAATAGAACTTTGGATAGTTTCCATATACTTGTCTAGATCAACTATTAATAAAGAATAGAGAGCCAGTATATTTTTGTTGTGAAATTTAGCTAGCAGGAAAATCAAATTAATTATATTTTCCTATATACTCTTTTGAGAAGTCAAACAATCTAAAGAAAACATCTTTAAAACAGAAAGAAAAGTCACTTACGAAAAGTCTGACCAAAATTTCTCTGTGGTTTGCTGCCAGACAAGTGAATGACATCTTTCTCAGAAGAGTGACAAGAACAGCAACTAATTTCAATGTCTGACTTATACATATAATTACGTCCATAAGCTTAACCATAGTTACCATAGTTAAACCATGGTATTTGTAATAAAACTGTAGTTAAACAAAAAACATGGTTGCTATTTTATTATAATAAAACCATGGTTATTTTTTTATTTGTATTTATGTAGGCCTATATTCCTTCTTTGTTTTATTTTTATAATGTACTGTCTTAATGATTTGACGTATTCCTATTTGAATCAAAAGATTCGCGAAGCGGCTCCGATCTGAATCAAATGATTCGCGAACCCGCTCCGAAGTTCCGATTTAGGTCAAGTGATTCGCGATCCGCACTCCGAAGATCCGATCTGAATGAAATGATTCGCAAACCTGGTCCGAAGTCCCGATCTGAATCAAATGTTTCGCGAACCCGTTCCGAAGTCTCGATCTGAATTTAAATGATTCGCGAAACCGTTTCAAAGTTCAGATCTAAATCAAATGATTCGCGAACCCGCTCCGATCGAAGATCCGATTTGTATCAAATGATTCGCAAACCCGGTCCGAAGTCCCGATCTGAATCAAATGATTCGCGAACCCGGTCCGAAGTCTCGATCTGAATCATTCGCGAACCCGCTCCGCTCGAAGTTTCGATCTGAATCAAATGATTCGCGAACCCGCTCCGCTCGAAGTTCCGATCTGAATCATGAGTTTCTTTTTATCACAAGCAATGTCGAAATTCGAAGATGAATGGCTCTTTTAAACTGGTTTTTGCTAGTGAATCGCTTGAACTGAATGATCGAAATCACAGGTTTGATTCAATCTGAGCGGTTCCAGGGTAAATGACTCGGTTTCTCTGTTCCTCTTTCGCATCTTCAGCCATGTTTAAACCACGCTGTCAGTAACGTTACTACTACTGGCTTAGCTCGGTAATTTATGACATTAACTGAAATAAACGAAGAAGTATGATGTGTACAAATATCCATATTTCTATTCCAAAGATAACGTCGAACACAAAATCTGCGAACATATGCAGGTGAGATATCCGGTTTACTGCTAAGTAGTGAAAACAATCCATTTCTATCAGGAGCTGCACCTTAAAATACACGTTGGATGGAAACGTTGTACATTATGATCGAGTTTGTAGCTTAATTCACTATATTTGGAATAGTTTGAGCACTGCAGTTCAGTTGGAGTTCAGACTGTATTAGTTTATATAGAGTAATAGTCAATGTAAAGCAGATGAACACACAATTTGTGTTAGTTTTTAATTTAAATGTTAGTTTACTATGATGACCCTGCTTGGCAACTAGCTGAAATAAAGCAAGTTTAAGTTTTTTTTAAAATATTTTTATTTAATTTCTGTTCATGTTTATTTAATTTCAAGTAACAAAAATGATTTTTGAATGGTTTTGGTTTTAGTTTTAGATAATGATAGTAACCCTGATATGCATTAAATCAAAAAGTTCAAGGGAAGTTAGGGAAGTGTCTCAACAGTCCATTTCAGCGTCTTTATATGGACATACAATGGACTTGGGAAGACTGGCACACTGTTAAAGGACAACAAGTTTTCTAAGACTGAAAGCTAAACCATTTCCAAGATAATGTATGGATAAATACACTGTAAATGCTTTTCCATGCTGCTTTTTTAAAAGAGGCCATTTCCGTCTGGTTAGCTCATTAAAATGCTTTGCCTGTTTAATGGATTGTTTGTTCATTTCCAGGGTTCAAAAACTATTAAAAACAAATAAATAAAACTAAACACACCAGTAATATTCTGTATATATTGTAGTATATTCGCATTGACTTTAATTTTGCTGTACGGTGTATCCCAATCTTTCATGTGTTTTAATTTGCCTAATGTGTATTTGTGTTTCATTACCTTGGATTCCAGGTAGATGTTGGCCAGAGACATCTTGGCGATCTTGTAGAGACACATTGAGAGCGAGACGGCGCAGAGGACGAACAGAGTGTCGTTGATGGCCACACGCACCAGCACTACTGTCTCTCTGTCGGCCTTCGTCATCTTCACCAGCAGCGCGCAGGTCACGTTCACCAGCAGGAAGATGATGCTGATGAACAGGAAGAGCAGGTACAGCGGCAGCCTGACGAGACACAACACTTAGTGAAGCTGCTAGTGCATTAATACAGGACATGCATGCTGGGTTATCTAACTAAAAACTGAAACTCAGTCTACAATGAAAGCCATAAAACATGTTCATTACTTGAAATATAATAAAATTATTTCTAATTCTAATTTAGTTTAACTTGATATACAAAAATAGCTAAAACTGAAATAAAAATGAATAAAAAAACACTATATATATATATATATATATATGTATATATGAAAAACTACTAAAAATAAAAAAACTAACAACAAAATTACAAACTTAAAATAAAATGAGATTAAATTGAAAAATGTAAAAATAAAAACTGATTTAAAATATTAATAAACTGTAATAATATCTCAGTGATACTTATTTAAACTTGTGTGTGTATATATATATATATATATATATATATATATGTATATATAATGAAATCATAAAGCATGTTTTAAACGTTTGTAGTTATAGTATTTATAGTTTTTAATTAAAAAAAAATGTGTTTTGCCAGATGAGGCCAAAGTACATCTTTTAAGTACATTCTTAAAATTTCGATTATAATAAAAATTGTATTTTATTTCTGTACTTGATTATAATAATTAAATAAAGTTAATAATAGTAGTAATAATAACAATAGTAATAAATTATTTTTATTTTATTATTTTAATCATATGGCTGCATTAAGGACCTCAAGGTCTCTTGACAAATGCATAATATGTAATAAATAAAACACATACATAATCCAAGCAAAACAAACAATATAAATGAGTTTGAATCCCTGGATAGAGTTCACTGAGATTCTGAGATTGTATTCCAAAGTTTAGGAAAAATTATACAAAAATTGAATTATTATAAAAATTCATTACAAATAGCAATTAACAAAATATGTTTTCAAAAGCAGAAGTAAATAAGTTTCAAATGATAGTTTTGGATCCATATTCACCTGTACTTCTGAAGTTCTGGTGAATATTTAGACTTCGCCTTAAAAATGACCTGTACCAGAAAACAAGCCACAAGTGTAAATATTGCATGCATAAAACAGCTGACTTGTTAAACCAAGAATGACACATTCAGAATCACAAAGCTCACCAGTTGCCTGGTCAAAGCATTTGATCATAACATAAACAGTAAGTTGTAAAGCAAGGGCTTCTTAGGTTTACTGCTCATCTCCATCATAAACACTGACATGTCAGCATGTTCAGAAGTATTACATAAGATCTGATTCAGGCAAGTTTGGGGACTAACATGTATCATATACTGTAAAAGTTACTTTATTGAGCTACTATGATTACATTAGTATGAAAGAAACATTATAATTTATTGACTTGAATAAAACTACACTAAATCCAGTTCATTCTACAATAGTTGCACTTGTGTATTCCAAAAATGCACAGTTTACAGTTCTTGTATATACTGTACATTAAATGAGTATATACAGTATATACAGTAAAGTATGTACAGTATGTGGACACCCACATGTGTTTGTTGCACATTCAAAATAACATGCAAAGTTGTGTTAAATATAAATCAAGTGTTTATTGTATGTATATGGCGACTGTAAATAATTCACAGCTTTTTCCTGTAGTGTTTTTTAAAGTGTAAACGCTTTAGACCGCAGTGAATGATTTCAGTTCTCTTTTTTTACTCACACTGTACTCCCACTCGTATGATTCATTTACATGCGCAGCTTTGATCATAATAAAACGGGAAGAGTAGTTGTATACTGCAACATCTCTACTTTAGAACAATATGTATTGTGAGAACGTATAAATGCACATAACACTGAACTGAATTGACGTTAGCACAAGTGTGGGTGTAAATCAATAATGACCCGAGCTGCTCTTCCTTGTCTTCGCTGTCGTGTTATTATGATCTTTTTTTCTATATTGTACAGTATGATTACGTAATTTACACTGAGAGATCATGATGCTTTTTGCATGAAGTCTGATTTATATTCTTTTATTTTATTCATCAGATATTGATTAGATTGTGAACGGTTTTTCTTTATTAACAGGCAAGAATTATTATTGTTAACTAAAACTAAAACCACAAAAACAAGCATTTTTATTAATTAAAATAAACAAACTGTAAAAAAAACCACCTAGTCGACAAGGCAACATTTATTTTTCTCTTGTTTAATTTAAGTGGAAGTGATTAAAAAAAACTAAATAAAATAAAATAGACATATTAAAATAAAATAAAAAACTAGTACATATAAAAAAACTTTGAAATTATAATAAAACAAAAAATATAAAAAATACATTCTACTTTAAAATTAATAAAAGCTATAATGGTATACCAGAAATAAAACATACAAATTGAAAATGAGCTAAAATTAAAATAAAAACATAAAATAAAGAACATTTGAAAAAAAAAAAAAAAATTGAAATATTAACAAAAACTATAACTGTGTACCAATAATACAAAAATAATACAATTACTAAACCTTAAATATTTTCTTATTTTAATAATTAATAATTGAAATGTAAATAATTATATTTTAATAACAATTATTAAACTTCAAATAAAATTAAAATACAAACAGAAAATGTACATTTTAATCATTTAAAATATTAGCAAAATATATTATAATATAATAATATATTATATTAGTTTTAAATAACAAAAACTATAATGGTATACCAGTTAAAACTAAATAAGAGAGTTACTCAAAAATGAAAATAACATTTAAAATATTAACTAAAACTATAACTGTACACCAATAATACAGAAATAACAGAATTACTAAAACTACTGGTTTCTTATTTTAATAATTATAGGTTAATAATTAACATTTCAATTATTACATTTAAATAATTAAAGTTTAATAATAATAATAATAATAATAATAATAATTATTATTATTATTATTATTTAAAACATTAAAATAAAAAAAGAAAATATATTGTACAACATTAGCAAAATATATTATGATAATTTATTTTATTAATTTTAAATATTAACTAAAATATAAAAAACTGTAATGGTATACCAGTTATACTGAAATAAGAGAGTTACTGAAGCTAAAATTAAATTGAAAATATTAAAATAAAATCTAATTCAAAATAATAACAAAAACTATAATGGCATAATTACTTATATGTTAACTAAAATGAAAATGAAATCAGAAAATGTAAACATAAAATCTAATCTGAAATATTTACACAAACTATGATATAACAGTAATACTAAAATAACACAGAAGGTGGCTGGATAAATACAAGGGATTGATGTCAACTGAAAAGATCAGCTGTTTCAGTGTCAGAAAATGTTAGAATGAATAAGAATTAATAATGCATTATGAATTATGCTTAAGAAAGTTTTAAGAAAGTAAAGTCATATTCACATCCGTAGACACAATATCACCTCTTGCTTACAATTTAATGTCCAAAATACTGTCTCTCGTAAACATACATGTGACCTGTAGTCTTAAAACCAGATTTTACTGTCGCCACAATCGCAAGGTGCAAAGGACGCTTGGACAAACTCACCTGTGCAAAATAAAGATTCATGAGGCTGAGAGTGAAGAACTGCAGGCAAACTGGAAAACAGTAGAGCAGCCAGAAAGCGAAGGGTCCGAGCGTGTTTGCCGTCACGCAGTTTCTGAAATAAAAGGAGAAGAGCAGCGCGCGCAGAGCTGCCCACAGCAGGCACAAGAACAGAAACACCGTCTGGTAGCTGAAGCGCTTGTGTCGGTATCGCAGCACCAGCCAGAGCTGCACGTACACGAACGCAAAGAGCAGCGAGTAGAAGATGGTGTAGGCCACCGTCAGTCCCAGCTTGACGTAGGGCGGCACTGCCGGGCTGAAGGTCGGCAGAGGCGGGAGCGAGTCGCTCTCCATGGCTCTCCTTTCCTCCTGCCTGGAGAAGGAAGTCTGGAAGGGGCCTTTCCTCCTCCACCGGCTTCTGCGGCTCCTCCTTCACGTGTCAAAATCACTACAGCACTGATTCTGCTGGAGAAAACGAGCGTCTGAGGGCGGCCGGGGGTTTAGGGGAAGGAAACGAGGGAGAAAGAGGAAAAGAAAGCCAGCAGCACTTCCTCCCGCGGCGCGAGTCTGTGTGCAGCGCTGCATGAGCCGCATTCAGCTGGCAGGAAGAGCATTGTGCAGCGGCCAGTGAAAGCCGGAGGGAGGAGGAGGAGGAGGAGGAGGAGGAGGAGGAGGCAGGAGGACGGACGGCCCCTTTGACGGCGCTTTGACGTGCTGTACTGTACCTTTAACCCTGCGCTCAGGCTTCCCAGCGCTGGCAAACTCCCACGGGATGCTGCTTTCTCTTCCCAGTATGGCTGTTTACAGGTTTGCTTGGAGATTTAGCGGAGGAGAGTGTTTATATTGTTTGTCTTACATAATAAAACACATGTTGCATCTTTAAAATACAGTGCAATTTTAGTTCTTCTTTTTCCATTTTTCATATAAACCAGGGGCTTTTTTTCCATTGAGTAGGAGTAAATCAAATTATTATTATTATTATATATTTTTTTTGCATTTAGTTTCATTTCATTTACATTAATCTTAATTATTGGAATTAGTATGAATTTTTTATTTATTTTAATGTTTTAAAATAAATTTGTTTGTTTGTTTACTTGCATATTCCTTCAGTTGGACCTACATCTTAATTATTGTTTAAGTTATTGTATAAATATTGCATAAATCCTTTTACTAAAATTTAGAATTTGCTTGCATAATTAATTTGTTTATTTTCATGTAAACTAGTTACAATTGCAGTGTTTGTTTGTTTGTTTGTGTGTTTACTTCAGTAGTACCAAAATCAGAATTTTTGGAATTAATGTTTATGTATTTTCATAACACACAGATTATTTGCTTTACATAA
Source organism: Labeo calbasu (assembly GCA_019740295.1). Classification (NCBI taxonomy): domain Eukaryota; kingdom Metazoa; phylum Chordata; class Actinopteri; order Cypriniformes; family Cyprinidae; genus Labeo; species Labeo calbasu. The sequence goes on along the minus strand of JAHKKF010516630.1, from coordinate 12,743 downwards.
AGAAACAGTGGTTACAACTTTATATAAGCTTTGTATTATTATTTTTTTCTTTATTTTGCTTCGATTGTACATTACTCCTAATTTTTGGAATTGAAATAAATAAATAATTTATTCACTGATTTTGAATTTTCCTTTAGCTGCACCTAAATCTTAATTATTAAATTATTGTATAAATATTGCACAAATTCTATATTTTAGTAAAAGGATTTATTTATTTATTTTCATGTGAACCAGAGGCAATTGCAGTTTTTTTTTCATCAGTAGGAGCAAAATCAGAATTTGTAAAATTAATGTTTTTTATGTATTTATTTATTGCATTTTAGATAGATTCATTAGCACAGATTATTTGCTTTACATAAACAAACACTGGTACATTTATATAAGCTTTGTATTATTATCTTTATTTATTGTATTTTGCTTTGTTTATACATTACTCTTATTTTTTGGAATTTAAATAAATAAATAAATAAATATCATTGGTCCAAAATCTTAATTATTAAGTTATTATATACATATTTTATAAATCCTTTTACTAAAGTATAGAATTTGCTTGCTTTATTTATTTATTTATTTTTATGCAAACCAGGGGCAGACCATGGTTGTATCTTTATATAAGCGATTTTATTTAAACAAAATTTGCATTTTCCTAAATCTTAATTATTGGAATTAATATAAATTCTTTACAAAAAATATAGAGCAGTCTACAAACTTAAAGCTTTTTATTATTTTTTTTTTTATTTTATTTTTACCAGCTACTTCATAATATCTAAATAGGATCAACTGCATTTTTTATGTTAATTTATTTATGTATTTTTTTTTTGCATTTTCCTTTAGTATCCCTAAATTTATGTTTAAATTTATATTTTTAAATCTAAATCTTATAAATTTGAACTTTATTTAGTATTATTTATATTTATAAGCATACTCTCGCTTTAAATAAGCAAATTTCTGTTGTATAATCCGGGGGAATTGTAACAACATTTTTTAAAATTTATTTGTTTTTTTATTTTATGTGCTTTTGTCATTTTTATTGTGTGTGTGTGTGTTTTTTTATTGTCTTTAATTTTTTTCATTTTTTCATTTTTAGTAATTTTAATACTTTAAACTTATTTTTTTGTCACTTAGTTACCAAAGCAACATTTCTCATTTTAAACATTTTTCAAGTATAAGTTATTCAAAGCATCATTTAAGATGGTGAATAGTTCTTTATCATCAGTTTGCCAAAATGAAGTTGCTAATTAATATTCAAGTGAAGAAACTAATTAATATTCAGACTGTCTTTTTGACTTCAGACTTGTTATGCAATCCAATTATTTCTATAACCTCCTTACAGCCTGATTAAGTCTCTGATCTGAAGGGTTTAGTACTTTTCAGCGTTTGTCGTCGTGTTTGACTAACCTCTGTTGGGTTTTACCACGCTCTTCCCTCCATGAGAACCTCTCTGTGTCTGGGACTGTATTTGTAAATTATAGCTGATGTAGCTTAGGTTCCCATTCACATGGCAGCAAGTCAGTGACAAATGCAGCTTGGCCCAGAGGTCAGAGGTCAAGTTGTCCTCGTACTCTGAGACAGGGCAGCAAAGGACAGCTGTGAGACAAATCAATCAACAGTGCAGTAATAATCACTCAAAGGTCATGTGATCTGGTTATTAGCGAATTACATGTACATAGTACTTGTCAAAAATCTGTAAACATTATGATTTTTAACTGTAAAAGAAGTCTCTTCTATTGACCAAGGCGGAATTTATGTGCTCAAAAATACAGTAAAAATAGTGAAATATTTTTACAATTTAAAATAACTTTTCTATGTGAATATATTGTGAAATGTAATTTATTGCTTTGATCAAAGCTGAATTTTCAGCATCATTACTCCAGTCTTCAGTGTCACATGATCCTTCAGAAATCATTCAAACATGCTGATTTGCTGCTCAACAAATATTTCTGATTATTATCAATATTGAAAACAGTTGTGCTGCAAAATATGAGCAGAAAACACAAATCACAGTTTATGTCAAAATACGAAGCAGCAAAAACTGTTAACATTAATAATATTAAAAACTATTGATGATATTGAGCACCAATAATAATTGAGCAGAAAATCATTCTTAAAAATTCAAATTATTATGATGTTATTCTTATTATCACATAGAATGTTTCTAGAATTTTTTCAGCTGAAATATATCATATTTTAGACATGTTCGTGATTGACAATACAGTCTAATGACAAAAAAATATTGATGTATCCTTGCATTATTATTTGAATTTAACTCATGAATATGTTGCTTTGCAGTAGTTAAAGTTGATGTAGCAGAATTGAGAAAAAATGCACATAAGGTTGAGTTAGAATAACAGGAAGAGGAATTAAAGATGTTCAACACAATCATTCAACAGAGAAATTTCTTAGTTGAACGTAACAACTAAAATGTTAAAGCAGATGATTTTTGTTCATGGTTTCCATCTGGAAAACTTCCTGGGAAATTATGTACATGTAATTATGTAAGTATAAAGTTAAATATTTGAATTAAATACAAGTCTCAGTAAATACAAAGTGTCATTTCAGACACTGAACCTTATGTCCATTAAATGTTTCAGGAAATAGTACAAATGAGTATGATAGTTCATAGGCGTATTAAGAAGTTCATAATTTATAGTGAAAATAAAGCTGAATTTATTTGAATTTTGTTCAGTTTTAATTTGCCTCCTGTTTGCTACCTCGATTTGAAATCTAATTAAATTTAGAAACTAAATTGTAATTTGAAATTCACTTCGACTTGAGTTTAGATTTGTAGAGATGTGATTGACCAGTCGATGGCGCTGTTAGCTAATATTACAGCACCAACCTACAGGCACCTCTCTAGGCTACAGCTACTTTATCTGTTTTACCATTCTGTAGTTTAATACTAACCCCAACCCTAATTAACTAAAGTGACCATCTAGTCCATTTAGTTTACATTCATATGTATCCATTGACAGTGAACTGTAATCACACATTCTTCTCATGTCACTGTTCATTTGTACACAGTACAATTAACTCAGGATATTATTGCCAGTTGCTGTGCAGTTTCAAACGGAAAGACATTGTGCCAAAAACAAGCTCATGCTCTGATGGTCTTTTGGATGGTGATCAATCATTATATCATCAAAAGGACAAGCGCTGATGATGTAGTGAACATGTCAAGAGCATTAATTATGTTACATGATAATTATCAGACTAACTGACTTGCGGAGAATGGTAAGCGGGCTTGTAAATCATTAGGCTCTAATCTGACTGGAAACTACATACCAGACAAAAGTTTTTGAACAGTAAGTTTTTTTAATCTCTTCTGCTCACCAAGTCTGCATTTATTTGATCCAAAGTACAGCAAAAACAATACAATTTTGAAATGTTTTTGCTATTTAAAATAACTGATTTCTATTTGAATATATTTTAAAATATAATTTATTCCTGTGATCAAAGCTACACTTTTAGCATCATTACTCCAGTCACATGATCATTCAGAAATCATTCTAACATTCTAATACTCTGATCCGATTATTATTATTGTGTTGAAAACAGCTGAATTGAATTTTTTTCAGGTTTCTTTGATGAATAAAAAGTTAAGAAGAACAGCATTTATGTGAAATAGAAATCTTTTGTAACATTATAAATGTCTGTATCATCACTTTTGATCAATTTAGCATCCTTGCTAAATAAAAGTACTAATTTCTGTAATTTCTCCCCCATTAATATATATATATATATATACTGACTCCAAGCTTTTGAATGGTATAGTGCATAATTTTACAAAAGCTTTTTATTTTAAATAATTGCTGATCTGTGGATATTTCATCAAAGAATCTTGAAAAAAATATACACAGCTGTTTTAAATATTGATAATAATAATAATAATAATGTTTCTTGAGCAGCAAATCAGCACATTAGAAAAATTTCAGAAGGATCATGTGACACTGAAGACTGGAGTAATGGTGCTGAAAATTCGGCTTTGATAGCATGAATAAATTCCATTTTATATTTTTGGTGACATCATGAAATTAAAAATACGATTCTGTCATTTACTTGCTTTCCAAAACTGTATGATTTCCTTTTAGCAGCACTAATGTGAATTTTTGAAGAATTTATCTCTCTCTCTCTCTCTCTCTCAAAAAAAAAAAACCCGTTATAATTAATGAAGCAAAACCACGACGTTTCTGCGATGACTCATCTGAACGCTTCTGATTGGCCACTGCGTTCATAAGCTCAACAGAATCGTGTGTGATTGGTTATAATGCGCAACGCTATAAAAACGCGCAAAAAGAAATCCACTGAAATATAAGTAGATTATTTTTGCCTTATAAGGCAAAAACATTAATCGCTATAACCGAAACTTTAAAATGTGACTTTTTTTATTCGCGACAGCAGTTATAGATTTGGGTTAATAATGCAGGGAGTAGAAAGTGCATTATTAAATCCGGGGTCCAATATTGCGCGTCTATTAAAAAGTACGTTTATTTGAATGAGGTTTGTTAGTATTACTGATGGATGGGAGGAGCTACTAGGCTGCTGGTTAAATCGGACACGCGCCTCCTCCAAATATCAGTCAGTCAGTCAGTCTCAGGCAGCTTCAGGTTCGGTTCGGGACTGGAAATGGGTCGGCAGGGGCAGAAATGGCCAGTGTGGATCTTGTTATTAGGATTGTCAGTGTGTGTCAGCGGGATAACACGACAAGAACTTTTTCCATTCGGGAGAAACGCAGGCGACCAGTCTCTTCATGAAGGCAATGACGAGACTCAGGAGATCACGCTGGAGAAACCCGTCACATTTTACGAAGGACAGTTCAACAAGATTTACGTGAGTGTTTCAGCCCTCAGTGATAGACAATACTGCGATACATTCGCTTGCGTAATAATATGACGACCTTAGTAACGTTACAGCACACTTTGATATAAACAGTGGTACAAGTTTATTGCCATATTCATACACTATGGTATTTATTGTACACTCCAATGGCAATTTACCATGGTACATATTCAGAATAGTGATGCGATTTTTAAATATTTCTAAGTGTTTTTTTTTTTAAATATTGTAAGAAGTTTTTATTAGGTCAGTTCAGTAATGCCAAACGTCAGTGCTACATATATATTTAAATAGTAGTAGTATTTATGAAGTACACTACCAGTAAAAAGATTATTTGATCAAAAGTGATGCTAAAGACATTTATAATGTTACAAAAGATTTCTATTCAGATAAATGCTGTTCTTATGAACTTTCTATTCATCAAAGAAACCTGAAAAAAATCTACTCAGCTGTTTTTAACATAATAATAATAATAATAAATGTTTTTTGAGTAGCAAGTCAGAATATTAGAATGATTTCTGAAGGATCATGTGACTGGAGTAATGATGCTAAAAATTCAGCTTTGAAATCACAGGAATAAATTACATTTTAAAATTTATTTAAATAGAAATCAGTTATTTTAAATAGCAAAAATATTTTAAAATTTTATGGTTTTTCCTGTACTTTCGATCAAATAAATGCACACTTGGTGAGCAGAAGAGATTTAAAAAAAAAAAACACTAAAAAACTTACTGTTCAAAAACTTTTGTTATTTTAAATAGTAAAAATATTTCTAAATTTTCCTGTGGTTGCTGTACTGTGAGCAATAGAGACTTCTTTAAAAAAACATAAAAAAAATAGACTTTTTACTGGTAGTGTACATACAATATAGCTAACAAGGAACATTCTCAAAACGTTTTGGCAATGCTCCCTCAAAGTTATGAACAAATGTTCTTCCTGTAGCCTAATGTTAATCGGTCTTTAATAACGTTATAGAGAGATTGCCACACTTTATACGTCATTCATGGATAGTTTTACCGAAACATTTTAGTTGAAAAATAGTCTCTTTTTGAATTTTTTTTACTTGTCCTTCTTGTTTCAGAACATTCAAAATGAATATTCTTATAATGTTTCAAAATGATCAAATCGAACATTCCCTTAATGTTTTTTTCTAATGTGAACATAACCAAGAAAATCTTTTAAAAACTGGATGTGAATGATGTTTAAAATAACATTTTTATAACTTAATGGAAACATTAGCAAAATGTTTTTAGAACATATTTTTGTTAGATGGTTTTATAGCATTTTATTGCATAAATACACACGTGTACACACGTTTGTGTCTTTAGAATAAAATTCTGAAACCGGATGAGCTAAAATAGGATTCACAGCTGAAATTCCCAACACCTGCCCAATGCCAACATTTTTAAAACTAAATCCGTCTCTGTCAGCTGTTGTAGTTCAGGGAGTTTTCTAAAATAATCAGAAATAGAAGATGCATAATGTAAATGCTTTGCGTGTTTATTTATTTGTGATTTTTGCCTGATTGACTTGACAGTGCATTAACTACAGCAGCACATTTGGCAGTCAAACAGACAACACAGCTCATTATACTGTACTCTCCTAAAATAGAAATGCTGTGATCCAGTGCTAATTGAGTAACAGATCATTTGAAGACGCTTTGAAACAGCATTGTTATTTCAAATTTGACTACTTCAGAGAGTTGGTTTATTATCAGATAAACTCATAATGAGCCGGTTAGATAGCAGAATGATTGAACACACTATATGCACTTTATACAAAACATTGTTTTAGATATGTTAATCCATTTCATTTCTGTTTACAATATATTCAGTGTAAAAAGAAATGTAGGATGGGATTTGATTATATTCATTGAGGACTGAGTGACTGATTGATTGCACTGATGAATCATTAACAATTAGAGCAGCAGGTTTATCACAAAAGTAAATAGTGTCAGTTTTGCTTTCGTGATGACTTTGAACAACTCCTGTAGCGAAAGACTCCAGACACATTCCTGCATAAGTGCGAATTGATTGGGTGAATCAGATCCTGGACCGTTTAGATGATTTAACCCTCCTGTTTTGAAATCCGGGTACTGTTTTTGCGTTGGAGTCAAATTGACGCCCACTGGTTTCCATGCAAAAAAAACAACGGCATTGTTTGTACTAAGCGTTAGTAGTATTTATTAGTATTTACTTTGTACTTCCTATACCGTTTTTTTTGGCTTGGTTCTTTAGTGTTTTTTTTTAAAGTGGTGATTTTTGGCAAATCACATGGAAACCACTCTGGGTCAGTCTGACCCCAACACAAAAGTCATATTTTCTGTAAAGCCTTCCCACAACACATCTATGTGTCAAAACTGCATGCACAAATAAGAAGTATTGTGCCAAGAAGTAAACATTTAAAAAACAAACACTGGTCAGACCCAGACACAACAGGAAAATGTCTTTGCATGACTTTTACATCTGTATGTAGGACTTTCTCAGAGGACTTGACTAACAAAAACATTCATAATTACAATCCCTTGAATGCTTCCTTTCCCACAGGTCTCCTTTGCCAATTTCCTTTTCCTTTTTGAGCTGTTGTGGTTCTTACCATGAATTTCTTAGCAGAATTCAAGGCTGTATCTTTGCGTAACATGATGTTTTGTTGTTGTTTTGTAAAGCTGAAAAAGCTCCAGCATTTAAGAGCAGATTCAATGAATGACAACGTCCCAAAAAAGGACTGAAACTTTCCTTCATCAGGATTTGTAAGCTCTCCAGCAGAATACAAAGTGCATGTGTTGTAGCATTTGGACAACATCTGGAAATACAGTTTCAGCATGTACATCTGTTTTAGTGAAGTGTTGAACAGTCATTCTACAAACGATCAAAATGTGCATGACATTCCTTATTAAACCGCTAACATTTCCTCATTCATTCTTCACTAAACTGTCCTATTTTTGCATTCCAACTTGTAGCTGTTCTAGTCTGTTATGGTGCGTGTTTTAATGGCTGTAATTAAACTATATGTAGGTTTAGTGCCAAAAGAGTTTTGATTACTCTCTATGTGCATGGATATGTGTAAATCCTTGTTTATATTTGTGCATTTAACAGGCATTTTATCCAAAGCAACTTTCAGTATGTGAGCATATATTGACGTACACAGTATTTATGAAACAATAGGTGAACAATACCAGGATGAGCCACCCGGAAACCTCTTTGAAAACAGTAATTATTTTTTGCAATTCTCTTGGGTGGCGTTGTAGCACTGAAACGATACGCCTCAGCCGTAATACAGGATCTGTGAATATGTTCAATTATAAGACCAAGGTCACAAGATTGGGCCTTTGATTTATTTTTGATTTTATTTTGGCTACGCTGAATAGACTGTAGCTATTGCTCATTCTGCTATAGGGAGAGTCTTTCTAGGACACTACATGGAAACTTTGTTGCTTTGTTCTTTTTATTGTCTTTTTATCTACAAAAGTTACAGTCATCACTTGAAAATGTATGTTTTGTTGACGTTTGTATTGCATTGCAAGTTCAGAGTTTTGATCAGGATTGTTTTTGGTTTTAAGATTTTACACTTGTGTGTGTACATACAGTATGTGGGTGTTTGGCAATGGACTTTATTCCCCAAATCACCACGAACACCAACTTAGCTCAGTGCACATTTCAAGAGTATTTACTCTATTTTTATTTAAAGGTTTCAGTAAGATAGGAAACTAATGTAGCTTTTTTTTCTACACACATGAATGTCCATTCATTTTTTGTTTCATTGAATTTGTTGATTTAATTTAATTTATTTTGTATTTAAAATATAAAAACAAAACAAAACAAAAAAAAGTTTTAGGCATTTTATTAGGTTTTTTTTTTACGATTATATGTCTGTATAATTATAGTTTTTTATTTATTTCAATTTAGGTATTTTATTTCAGATTTATTAAGATGCCAAGGCAACATTTATTATTTTTGTTTAGTTTTTCAATCAAATCTGATTCTCATTAAAATAATGTTTTATTTTATTTTATTTTATTATTTTATTTTATAGTTTAGTTTAGTTTGTATCTTTTTATTTGAAATATAAAGAGTTAAAACAAGTTGAAATGTAAAGTGTTATTTTTACTTTGTATACTTAAATATTTCAATATTTGAAAGTTTTGTTTGTTTTGTTTTAGTTTGTTTTATTTCAGTAGTTGGCAAGGCAACGTTTCTCTTTACTTTTTCAATCAAATTTGACAGAAAAGATTGACTTCTGATGATTTTATTTTATTTTATGTTATTTTATGGTAAATTTTAGTTTAGTTTAGTTTGTCTTTTTTTTATTTGAAGTTTAAAAAGTTAAAACAAGTGGAATTTTCCAGTGTTATTGTTACTTTGTATATTTAAATATTTTTGTGAATGTGAATTGTTTTATGTCACTGTGTTGGCAAGGCAACATTTCTCATTTTTATTTTTATTTTTTAGTCAGATTTGACTCTCACAGAAAATAAATTTTATTTTATAATTTAATTTCATTTAATTTCATTTTATTTTAGTTTATATATATATATATATATATATATATATATATATATATATATATATA
>JAHKKF010516628.1:20993-61598 GCA_019740295.1 Labeo calbasu | reverse complement strand
TTTTTTTTTTATAACTGTACTGACCTAATGGTTTGATGTTTTCTACTATTAATTAACAAACAAAAAAATCTGAAAAAAGAGAGTGCTCTCTGAATCAAATGATTCGCGAACCCGCTCCGAAGTTCCGATCTAAATGATTCGCGCTCCAAAGTCTCGATCTGAATATTGATTCGCAAACCATAATTACAGATCAGGACTCATAGCGCGGATCACGAATCATTAAATTCGCGAAATGATTCGAAGTTCCGATCTAAAACAAACAATTCGCGAAAACGCACTGAGGTACCGATCTGAATCAAATAACTCGCCATTCGCGCTTCGAAATCTGATTCGCGATACGCGATTTAAAGTCCCGATCTGAATAAAAAGATTCACGATACGAATTGGAGCGCTTCGAAACTGTGAATCATTTTGTGACGCAATGATTTAACTGATTCGGAATTTCGAAAATCTCCGTTTCACCAATAAGTGCTTTTTAAAATCATTACAAGCCATGTCTAAATTCGAAAATAGAGGTCTATTTTCATTTGATCTAGTTTTTGCTAGTGAATCGTTTGAGCTGAATGATCGAAGTCACGAGTCAATCGGAGCGGTTCCAGCGTAAATGACTCACTCAATTGATTCGGTTTGTCCGTTCCTCTTTTCGCGTCTTCAGCCATGTTTACAAGACACCGTCAGTACTACTATTGGGTTAACTCGCTAATTTTATGACATTAACTGAAACAAGCGAAAAAGTCCGAAGATAACATCCAACAGAAATCTGCAACATATTCAGGTGAGGTAACCGGTTTACTGCTAACTAGTGTAAACACTCTATTAATATGACGAGCTGCACCATAATACGTGTTAGATGCAAACATTGTGCATTATGATGGAGTTTGTAGTTTAATTCACTATATTTGAAATAGTTTAAGCACTGCAGTTCAGTTGGTGACAGTTCAGTAAGAAATCAATTGAATCCATCCAGTCATCTCATACCATTCAAGTGAAAGTCTAATTTATCAGTTCATATCGTAATAAATATTTGAAAGTTGTATTCATATAGAAAAGTTATTTTGAATTGTAATAATATTAAAGAATATTATTGTTTTACTGTATTTATTGTTTACATATATACAATGGCTTGATAATGGGAACTTAACCTTATTTATATTTAATAGGTTTTCAACATTTAGTTTAAAATAAAATAAATAAAATGAAAAAAAAAGACAAATAATTTACAAATAATTTAAGCAGACAGAAACTATGAATTATAAAATTACAACATTTAAACTATGTGATAACTTGCCCCATCTTGACATTTATGTAAAAAGCTATTGTTCTGAGAACACTGTTCAGTCTTTTTTGGGGGGAAAAAAACCTTTCATACTAAATTAAAGTTTTCCATCCACATTACTAACTTAAAATGTTTTTGCAGTATTACCTGTGGCGTTACAGGTCTGAACTGATTGTAACAGAAGAGGTTAACCTCCCTCCTGTCAGGGTCGCAGCTGAAATGAAGGGCCTCATTCCCGTAAACAGCAAATCCCAGAACGCCCAGGAAAAACATGCGCACGGAGCCGAAAAACAGAGTGTGGAACTGACCAATCACAGTCGGAGGCCGGAGCTACAAAAAGACAAAATAGGTACGTCAGAACATACACACAACAATATAATATAAAGCAACCTCATATATATTGTTTTATGTATTTTAGTTATATCAGTTCAAAGAAGTCATGAACAGTCATGTCTGTATGGTTTTTACCTGATCTAGGATCAATTGAATAAATTTGTATACATTTTATTGACACAAATGAAACATCTGTATAATAAAAGGGATAAGTAGTCTATGATCTAACCATATATAGTTGCATTTAATATATTACAATTTCAATAAAACATTTGCAATGGGTTTTATGCATGTTTTGGCATGAGTTTTTGTTGCATACACAGTTTTGACCAGCAGGTGTAACATTTGGCATTTCTAGGGCTTTGAGAAAGTTAATTGTTAAGTTGATTCATTTTTGAAAAGCTTCGTTTTTGCCAATGAGCGGGTACGAAATTCTCCGAATGGATCAAATATACATATACATCTATTTGATCGTGATATATTTACGACAATGAATTCCACTCAATTTTGTGTGAACAATACACAAAACTACATAGATTTGCTTTAATGATGACATTTGAGACAAACAAAACTGCTGAAATCACTAAAACATCAAAAACGTCTGCTGACGTGTTTGTTGGTAGTATGAAGCACCATCAAAAACTAATTATTTTTAAAATGCTGAAAAGTTAATAATGTGATTTCCTGATTTTGCCACAAAATAATGAAACATCAGAAAAACAAACAAACAAAGGAAACCAGCAAACACTGATTCTGTCTTACTTACACATCCCTCATAGAAGTTCTTGATGTAGTTTAAGGACATGATAATGTCTTTTTTTCTTTAAGTTGAATTACTCTGTAATGCTTGGCCCACATTTCAGACCTGTTGCCTTCTGCTGAGCTCCAGCTGCTGCATATTTCCCTTTCATCTGCTCTACCTTCATCCATTTACCCATGAGGTACAAAAAGACAACAAAAAGGGAAAAACAAAGGACTGGACATGTGGTCCACACATAATCCCCATTTAACTACATCAGCAGAAAAAAACAGGCCTTTGACACCTAATGGGGTAAGAGCTGACAAAAATACAACAAATGTAAGGCTTAAAATGAAATTAAAGAAACATAGACATAGAAATAAAACAAATGCAACAGCTAATGTTTTCAGAAACAAGCTTGTACATGTTTTTGAAATATTGCTTATGCCTTTTTGGAAGTTGCATGCGTATGCAAACATGCATGCATAAACTCAGTCATTTTCAAGTCACTAAAAACAAACCAAAAATAAATATGTAGTCATTTTGATTATATTTTGTAAACTTACCAGCCTGAGCCCAAGTGGACAGTTTGTCCTCCTCATTTAATCAAGCATAAAGCAAGACCTCATTGGAAATAATTGCCTGTCCCAGCGCTGTCACATATCAAAGCTGATGAAGTCAGTAATGAAAAGATCAGCATTCAACCATGTGGCTTTCGTATACGATCTGTGCAATCCCATGCAAACCGAGGATCATACCGTGCAATCCTGAAAACATGCCGCTCTGAGAGCCGGGCTCTGCCGATAGACTCTTTTCACACTAATCTCAATAGAGGCTTGGTCAGAATATTTGTGCTGCTCAGAGCATTGGTTACTAGAGCTGCAGTGGATTGTATAATGAAGAACTTTTAAGGGAGATGTTGGAGTTATACGCTAACTGCGCGTGCATACCTTCCAAATATTTGATCTTGTTAAAGTACTTTTTATTTAAACGATTTTGCATTGTTACATTATTTCATTATAATTAAGCACATTACTGCAATTTAATATATTTTTTATTTAAATCAGCATAAGCTACCGTAAGGGGTACCATGAATACAACCATGCTGCACGAATATTTTTTATACAGTTTAAATAATATTTTATTTATTTTTTTAATCTGAAATAAAAAGCTTTTGTAACATTATACACTATACCACTCAAAAGCTTGGAGTCTGTATAATTTATTGTTGAAATTATAGAAATGAATACTTTTCTTTAGCAAAGATACTTTAAATTGATCAAAAGCGATGATAAAGACATTTATAATGCTACAAAAGATTTCTATTTTAGATAAATGCTGTTTTTCTGAACTTTCTGTTCATCAATTTCAACATAATAATAATACATGTTTTTGAGCAGCAAATCAGAATATTAGAATGATTTCTAAAGACTCATGTGACTGGAGTAATGATGCTAAGAATTCAGCATTCAAATCACAGGAATAAATTACATTTTAAAATATATTCAAATGGAAAGCAGTTATTTTAAATAGTAATTTTTTTTTTAAAAAATTGTACTGTTTTTGCTGTACTTTGAATCAAACAAATGCAGGCTTGGTGAGCAGAAGAGACTTCTTTAAAAACATTAAAAATCTTGTATATTCTTGACATTTCATCACATTCACAATTTCATATTATAATATCATTTTAAATCAGCATAAAATATATATTATAATTAAGTGAAACTATATATAATATTGTATGTAGGGGAAAATACAAAACATTTGTAAAATCAAAGAATTTTGTTTTGCACACATTTTAAAAGGATAGAGTACAAATCTGGTTACCATTTTGTACTCATAACAATATTAATATTCTTTTTTAATAATGGTCTTTGAATGAGTTTGTTTTGAAAAATGGAAAAAAATAAATAAATAAAATAAATCAGCATAAGGTGGTATCACAAATACAGCCATGCTGAAAAACACAATTTATTCAGTTTAAATATTTAAATTATATATATACACACACACACACACACACACACACATATATATATATACCACATTAAAGTTATGAGAGTGACAGAAGAAATTCTGAGAAAATATGCTTTATTTGCAATCTACCAATCTCACAGTGCAAAAAAGCAATGCCTAAAACAAAAAGTAAAATAAACCTGGACTTCTTGATGTTTCATGAGTTTCACAATTTCATATTATGATATTCAAATTCTGAAATGCTCTGATTTGCTTTGAAGCATTTTTGCCTTCATGTCTGCAGATTGCAGAATTCAACAAACAAACAGTGTTTGACAGAATCCACACGATATTCTCAATCTATAGAACATGCTGTAAATCTGAACGTGTTGGACGGTCCCTCCTGATTATTTTGAGGTCCGTCTGCCTCCTGCAGCTGCTGCGTTTGTCCTGTCAGCCACGCTGAGAGTTTCTGCTCCTCTCACTCACTTCCTCACTGCTCCTGCTGGTAAGTGTTTCCTTACGTCTCCTTCTAAACTTTACTCAACATCTCATGCAGCATCTACATAGTTTCTAAAATGTGAAAAGGCTTGAATGCATGTTTGATTGTCACATGGTAAAGCTAAATATATATATACATCCACATTCAGCATGTAATGCGTGTTTCAGTGTAACACAGCACATGTTTTTAGACTGAATTTCTGCGTTAAAGACTGTGTCTGTTGAATCCTTGAAAATATCAGTGGGTGAAGAATTGAAACACATTCAAATGCGTGAAGGTTCAGTGTAGGTCAACTGAAAGGCAGAAAAAAATGTTATAAAATTTAAAAACTGATTTTGCATATTTTATTAAATGTGCATTGCGGTTTCACAACTTAACATTTGAGTACTCGTGAACGCTGACATGCTGGAGAATAAACAGACAAGCTGACCATATTAAGAGTCTCTAGAAATAGACTCCAGGGCATGAACAGGTGCCATGTGGCGTTCTTGTGAAAGGGGGAGTTATCAGGCTGGAGAGAGCGGCTAAATTTAACCAGATGAACAGGGCAAACAGACAGTCGCTCCGTGGCTCAGAGGATAAACAACCCCAAACAGCTCATTACAATAATTAAAAGCAAATACACATAAAGCAGTCGTCACACATGATTTGATCTGACTGTGTGCATATATGAGTGATTTTTAAAGTGATTCTAAGAAATTTTGAAGATTTATTTAAAGCTTTAGTTCTGTTTAGTTGTATATTATTTATGAATAGTGACAGAGTCATAGAAATTCTAATTCAAAGTCTCTCAAAGTTATGAATGAATATTCTTTCAGTAACATTGACAGAATGTTCGTTCAAAGTTATCTGGTGTTTAATAATGTTCTCAAATGTTTTAGTTGGATGTTCATCCAACTTTTTTTTTAAATGTTACATGTTTTAGAATGTTCAGATTCACATTTAAAAGTAACATTCTCTTAAGCTTTCCAAAATGGATGTTCATTAACATTCTAATAACTAAGAATACAACATTTTTAAAACATTTAAAAAAACTCAACGTTTTGAATGTTCAGAGAACATTTACAAATAATGTTTTTATAACTTAACATTAAAAATGTTTTTAAAACATATTTTGTTAGCTGCCTAACATTTTAGAAATTGGGTTTGTTTTTAGTAAATATTTAAAAGCATGATTTTCTATAATGCGTTATTCACAAAAGTATTAAAAATATGTATTTCTTTATATCTAATGAATCAAAGTAAACTAATTTCTAAAAAAAAAAAAAAAAATCTCCAAAACCTGAAAAATCATTACCATCACACCAAACAATATCAAAAGTTGTGATACATGTTTTACCATAAGATTTGCAAAAAAACACCAGTAACATTATTTTGATGATACTTACCTAATAAACTTCCACACAGTACACACACGGATACTGTGTTTGGCAAACTCAAAGTTTTATTTTGTACGCGATTAATCGTTTGACAGCCCTGATATATATATATGTTTATATTGTTTATATTGTAGACAAAACAAATAAGTGGAGTATGTTTTAGAAAGTACTATTTTGTCTTTCTTCTTTAACATTTCATGTTTATTCCAGTGTGTTACTTCTAAATACATTTAATCTGAATCAAAACCTGTGATGTAACAGCAATCTAAGAGCTAACGGATTCATCCCATCATCTTTGACTGACTCTGTTCTTTCTCAATAGCAGATTTCCCTCAGAATGGAGAGCTGTTCCCAGTCTACCAATGGTGACACCAAGGCTGAAGTCGCCCATGACCTCACCGAGGATCTGAGTCAGCAGCTGGAGGACATTATCAGCACCTATCAGGTGAGCGAACAGCCAGGGGAGGCTGAGGATGTTGAGGAGGAGGCCGTTCCAGACAAGACCAAAGACCAGAAAATGGAGAAGAAGATGCTTAAAGGCCTCGGTGAGTCATATTTAATCCCCATGTTACTCTGTTTGAAATGTGATTAGTGATCAAAATCAAGTATTTCCTCTTGAAACAGTTTTTCTTCCCACTTAATGCTATCAAACCATGTGACCAAAGAACACTGTGTCAATAATCATAGGCAAGGAAGCCATGCTGCTCATGCAGAGCCTGAATAAACTCGGGAGTCCTGAGAAGAAACTGGAGGCTCTCATCAAAAAACACGCTGAACTGGTAAGTACAGTCATCAGCAAAGTTCTCCCTCTGAAATGTTAAAAATGTACACTTTTTAAGAAGCTATCTCGTTAAAAATACTAGTTAAAAAGAAAAAAGGTAAATATCCACACAAGCATTTGGAAAATTCAGCCCCTTTTATATTTATTATTTATTGAAAGTCAATACATATTAGGTATATTATGAAAAAGATACACTTTGCATTCATCAACGTCTAAAAATGTCTCATTTCAGTATAGTTTTGCTTTGGATTGTCCCATATTAATGTTATGTACTGATGTATTTCCAATAAATCATCTTTAAAAATTAATAAATAAAAAAAACATAATAAAATTACATTTCAATTTGTAATACATCATCTTAACAAATATAGTACATGTATAATTAACATTAAATATTAAGCAGAAACTAGACTTATGTTTGTGAATTAATATACTTTTAAGTATAATTTTAATTATATTAAGCATAAAATAAAATAAAAAAAAGACTTTAAATTCTCCTATGTAAAATATATTTTATTTCAGAACAGATTCGTTTAGGGTCGTCACATAATAGGCTGTCTTGTATTGTACATTTTGTCAAATAATCGTCTCTAGGTAAGTAAGAAGTAAATGATTAAATAAATAAATAAGAATTAATTAATTGATAAAAAACTGAACTGGTAAAGACAATCATTAACAATGTTATGCCTTTGTTTTCATAAAAATGTAAATTTCTACCTTTGCAACATTAAAATATAAAGTTAAATGTTTGAATAATAGTGAAGTAAAATGAACAAACAAACACGTAAATAAACTATTAAAAAAAAACAATGTTAAAAGTAATAAAAAACAACCTTTTTCTAAGATGGTCTTTTCAGCTTGGTATATTGAGATGGTTTTCTTTACATACTGGTTTAATATTTCTGTAAATAAAAGAGATCATAAGTATACTATGTGTACACGTAACCTGCAGTTGGAGGAGCACCGCTCGGACCAGAAACAGCTGAAGGTCTTGCAGAAGAAACTTCTCCAGGTGCTGAAGGAGAAGGATCAGCTTCAGAGCGAACACAGCCGAGCCGTTCTGGCCCGCAGCAAACTAGAAGGCCTGTGCAGGGAACTGCAAAGACACAACAAGACGCTTAAGGTGACAATATCCTTGTCAATGTGATTGTGTTAAAACATCTTAGCTTGATTTAACCACCAAATGTGCTAAAGAGCACAAATCCAAACCTTTTAGTCAATATTAAAAAGACAGAAGTCTATCAGTATAAGGGTCATGGTTTCCATTTTGAAAATGTCTTTTGTTAAAAAACTGCATAAAAATTACATTGCAGTTTTCACTTAGAAATAACAGGTGTCACAAATAACAAGTGGTACATTTAATTAAACATAAAATTTTAAAGTACAAAGATTTCATACTCCAGCAATAAAAACATTTTACAGTGTAAAGGTTTAATATTTTGCCCAGTACAAATATAAGTTAACAAAAGATAAATTATGGAATTATAACAAGAGTTATTTTTACTAAAACTATAAAATGTTGACACATAACTCGTATCCACCGTCACGCTTGGCGCAGGAGGAAACTCTACAACGGTGCCGTGAAGACGATCTGAAGCGGAAGGAAATCACCACACATTTCCAGAGCACGCTGACAGACATCCAGGCTCAGATCGAGGAGCACAGCAGTCGAAACAACAAACTGTGCCAGGAGAACAGCGACCTGGCTGAGAAACTCAAGGACCTCATATCAAAATACGACCAGCGAGAAGCGGTAAGGGAAACCTACAGGAATTTACTCCAGTTTAACCTGAGATCATATTATTTAAACCATGATTTATTATTTTTGTTATTTTTCAGTTTTAATTTTTTTTTTTAATATGACCATATTGTTTTTTTTTTATTATTGATTTTCATTTCAGTTTTATTATTGAAGGTAAACAAAATGAAATTCATCCAAGATGTAGATGAGTTTGTTTCTTCATCAGATTTGGAGAAATGAAGCATTACATCACTTGCTCACCAGTGGATCCCCTGCAGCGAATGGGTGCCGTCAGAATGAGTCCAAACATCATGGATTTGTTTCTTATAAACATGAAGCTTTTTGACAATACATTAACTGATGGACTGGAGTGGTGTGGATTACTGATGTTTTTATCAGCTGTTTGGACTCTCATTCTGACGGCACCCATTCACTGCAGAGAATCCATTGGTGAGCGACGTGATTCTAAATTTCTCCAAATCTGTTCTGACAAAAAAGCAAACTCAACTACATCTTGGATGACCTGAGGGTGAGCACATTTTTTAGCAAATGCAATTTTTTGGGTGAACTATGTCTTTAAGTGGAATGTGGATAGCAATAAATACATTCAATAAAAACTGAAAAGTTGCGTGTTTGGCCTTCATGCAGAATCTTGAAAAAGTGTTCAAGCATAGAGACTTGCAGCAGAAATTACTGGAGACAAAACTCGCACAGGCCAACATGTTGCTCAAAGAAGCTGAGGAGAAACACAAGCTGGAGAAAGAACATGTGAGTCAAACATCTAAAGGTTTCATTTAATAAAATGTATTTTTTTTAGCACAAGTTATGGTCTGCTACGAGACCAGTAAGGTATAAACAATGCATTATTGGCATTGTGCAATGCAGGTAACTCCTAAAATAAGTATACTATTGTTTTGTGGGATTGTTTACTTATTTTCAGTCTACATTTATTCTCTAGTTACTGAAGCAGACTGCAGAGGCCAAAATACAGGTTAAACTTTTGAAAGAACAAGAGATTGACATGAAGGCTCAGGTAAATTTACATCAAATAATACGCATCTCTGTTGTTTTCTCAAATCATGTATGTTCAGAAATGAACACATTTTCTTTCTGTTAGCTTCTTGTATATTCCGAAAAGTTCGATGAATTCCAAGGAACCGTGTCTAAGAGCCACAATGTGTATGCCAGCTTCAAACAGGATATGGACAAGGTGTGTATCTCTGAATTAATAAAATATTCTCTTTGAATCTTTAGATACCTTACTCAGACATAATCAAAACCCCAAAATGCAGATATTATTGAAGCTTTAGCATGTGCTTTTCAGAACTGTTGTCATTAAGTCCTTTAACTGATATTAACTTTTCAAGCAAGTTGAAATTTGTTTACAGTCTCACATAAAATGCATCAATGTTTAGTATGTTTTTTCTCTCAGACACTGAACAGAACATTACGGTTAAATTATGGAATGTTATTATTCAGGGTTATTATTGATAACTAAGACTAGAACTATTCAAATATTTTTGTAATTGGAATAAATCTGAAAATAAATTAGCTGAAAATAAATTAGCTTAAACTAAATGAAAATGAGAATTGTAGCATTGGCCACTAATTAAAATAAGTTTAAATTGAAGCACTAAAATTACTAACTGGAAATGAATAAAACTGAAACTAAAACTACAATAAAACTAAATTAAACCTAAATAGTAATATTTAAAAATAATAATACAATGACAAAAAAATTACAAACAAATAAATAAAAAATTAAATTCTGAATTCTGTTAATTGAAATAAATGAAATACATCCGAAATTAATTAGGTGAAAAACTGCAAACTAAACATAAATTAGAAATTAAAAGTAAATTAAACCTAAACCTATTACTTAAACAGTAATAATCATATAATAATAATAATAATAATAATCAAATAAAAAAGCTAATTCAAAATATTAATAAAAACTATGATAGTACATAAGAAATATAAAAAAACACTAAGCAGCTTGCTGTCTGTCTTATGTACATGGTAAAATGCTGATTTGTCTTACAGATGGCAAAGAAGATGAAAAAGTTGGAGAAGGAGGCAGTGTCCTGGAAATCCCGTTTTGATGGCTGCAATAAGTCTCTCATTGATATGGTCGCAGATGTAAGTTGCTCAGGTCATATATCAAATGTGACCCAGACCACAAAACCAGTCATAAGGGTCAATTTTATGAAATTGATAAAATTAAAATTCATCTGAAACCTGAAGAAATAAGCTTAAATAACAGCACAATATTTGGTCGAGATACAACTATTTGAAAATCTGGAATCTGAGGGTGCAAAAAATTTTAAAAGTTTTTTAAAGTTGTTAGCATTGCATATTACTAATCAAAAATTAAGTTTTGATATGTTTACGGTAGGCAATTTACAAAATATCTTCATGGAACATGATCTTTACTTAATATCCTAATGATTTTTGACATAAATTCTATTTTGACCCATACAATGGGTCATTGGCTATTGCTACAAATACACCCGTGCTGCTTATGACTGGTTTTGTGGTCCAGGATCTCATATGACAATATTGTAGAATACAATGAATTCCTTCTATGCACTAGAAAAGTTTCATGGATGTTAAAGGTTCTACATGGAACCATAGATGCCAACAAAGAATCTTAATTTTTAAGAATTTAACAACTACTAGCTGTACAGTGAGAGTCAAGAGAAAGAATTTTCACCTAAATGATGTTGCTAAATCTTTATAGCAGATACAGATTAATACGATCAAGATTTTCTCATGCAGAAAGCACTAAAGGAGAAGGAGTTTGAACTCATCACCCTGAAAAACCAAAAACTGGAGAATCTCTGTAGAGCGCTTCAAGACGAGAGGAAAACCCTCTATCAGAAGCTCCACGGGTCCCAACAGCCTGGAGCCGAAGACGCAGCGGCTACTGAGCCAATCGCTACTGAGAAAACTACAGAGGAAGCTGCAGTACCTAAAGAGGAAGTGACAGTCCCAATAGAAGCGGTAACACCCGCTGAACCAACCTGTAAGTCTCCTGCAGATGCGACTCCGCTGACCAAAGAGCTCGCCAACCTGAAGGCAGAGAAAGCTCGGCTACAGGAGCTCGCGACAGCGTTCACCATCTGCCGCCACATGCCGCCAGAGGCCTACGAGGACTCTAATAGCTGCGTTGAGAGCACAGACGCCGCTGAAGGTGAGCAAAAGGTCGAAACGGAGTTCAGCTTCACAGAGGAGACCGTCACAGAAACACTGTCTGAAGAACATCAAGAGCTCAGAGACAAAGACATGCAGTCGGTGGATTAGACAGACTGATCTTAATGTCATTTTGTCACATTTACAAATAAAGTTTATACAACTCCATCCATTTGTATTGTGCTTGTTTGAATTTTAGCACCATGCATTTATGTAATATTATGTATTTTAAGATACATGTCATGACAAGCTCTAAAATTATTATATAAGGTGCATACATTTAGAGAAACTTTACTGCAACGTGGAAATTTTAGATACAGAATCTTTTATTGGCTCTTTTTATATATATATATTAATTACTAAAGCTAGAGCCTACAACTAATTATTAAGTTGGCAGATGAAAACCTGTGGATAAACATTGGTGAGTATAATTAGAAACCCATGTGAAAAATAGATTATATTACACAAACCAGTATCAAAGTATTAGGGCCTACGCAGATGAATAAAAATGAACCAAAAACTGTATCATAGATCATATTTAAATTTGCTTTGTTTTTGAGTGAAATGTTTAATTGGTCAAATCATTTCAGATGTCTTAAATAGAAAAAAAGGCCTAAAATTGACAATAAAATGACATTCTCTAAATCAGTGAATCTCTAAATGAATTCATCTGCATTTAATTTTTTTCATATGTAAAGTATGTGGTGGCTACTATGCATAAACGGGTGAATCACCTTAGCATTTGACAGTTATGCAAGGAATTAATTATTCTATGTGATTATTGTGGGTGTTGATCTGTATAGTGAAACTACAAACAAATACTGTTTAATTTGTTTAACAGGATGTACAAGATTCCTAAATTATGTCATTTCGTTTTGGTCTAAAAAGTGGCCACGAATGCAAAAATTTACTAGCAATTTGATTTTTTTTTTTTTTTATTATTATTTTTTTTTTAAATAGTCCCTAACACTGCTATATGGACCATTCTACAGAACTGGTCCAAAGACAAAGTTGGAAACATGTTGGAAAATGTCTTTTTCCAAAATAAATTGTATGGATGCAAATTGTAGAATATCCAAGGTACACATTTCTAGTATTTGTGCAGTTAATTCTGATATTGTATTTTCAGAAAGTTTTGAAATATGTGTTCTCTAAAAACATCCCATGTTTCGGTAGTGAACACACTGCATTACAGAATTTTAACTTGCATACTAAAACACTACTAAACCATACTGAAGTACTAAAATTGTGTTTATTTCCCCCCAAAATGAGGATTATGTGTTCCTATTTGTCACTACTGAAACAATGATGTTGTATTTCGGTTGTGACTGTTTCAGTAATAACAATTTTATGATAACACCTGAAAAAAACAGATGTCACTACCAAAACTCCACCAAATGATTTGGTAGTGACAATTTTAGATACTTTTGAACCTAGTTCAAAGATGCTAATCAGCACATGGTTAGCTAGCACAGTTATGAACAGTGGTACACACATAAAAACTAAATGTTATGAAATTAGTCCCAAAAAAGTGTGCTTAATTACAGAAAAACGGTGTTCTGTAGTAACATTCCTTAAAGTTACACACAGATTTTTCAGACTTTTTAACACATTTACCTTAAAATGTTGGGGCCTATATACTCACACCTTAAAGCTATGAGAGGCAGGTATATTTCCTGATCATACATGTAGGGGTGTAGTTAAAATCAGTCTCAGCCAGTGGACTAAAACATACAATGTTTTGGTAGTGACATGAAAATGCAAGACATTGTTTTTTACATAAAGTTTCCTAATTTACAAAGAAAATATAAAATGAATATTTTTTAACTTCACTTTTTAAAAGAATCAAAAAGATACTTTTAAAAAACAGCAACGGAAAAAAATACAAATTATTTTAAGTTGAAATTTAGGGGTTAGGGTTCGCCCCCTTCAGTTGAAAGTACCCCATAAATGATTATTTTATATACATTAACCTTATTAATATTTTAAATATTATTGTGGGTTTCAATAGATAATAGAATGATCTTAGCAAACATCTAGGATTTGTTACTTAAACGCTTTTTAGATATGTTTTTTTGGTTGTGAGACAACAGTTTGCAATATTAGCCAATGGCACGCCCCTTCTTCCTAAGCTCCTCCTTCAAATACATCTCAGCCAATCCGATCACTGACAACGCGAACACATTATAGCGATTCGCCTAAAAACGCGGGCCACCGCTCTGTTGCCAGAGTATATTAACTGTTTGATTGATATCTGTCAGATAAAAGGCATGTTTTATGTATAGTATTAAATCTCTTACATCAGCTTTCTTTAGTACGTTACACAGCTTTCGGACATCTCAAATCGATTTTGACTATATTGTCTCCTCATATGAAGCGGGGGAACTTTGAACAGGTTCTTAATGTTTCATAACTCCACCTCCGCAGCCCTTTAAATACTTCTGAGTCTGGAGTATCTGCTGTAAACCACACCAAACGTCCAAAGTAAAGTGTCAACAACAGTCTGTATGATGAAATAGGGGGTCAACTGCTTCCACAAAACCCTTACAAAGATGTCTAATTTTGACGAACTTCTCCAACACGCTGGTGATTTTAGGTTTTATCAGAAGAGAATCTCTCTCTTAGGGTCTTTGCCTATTTCGTTACTCGCATTTGTGCTAATAGGAGTTGTATTCCTGGGTTATACGCCGGATCACTGGTGTAAAACTGCAGGTCTTCAAGACAAGTGTGGTTTCCGTGAGGAGCAGGTGCGGGACCTGACAGTTCCCCGCACGGCTTCCCGCGGCGCGTTTAGTAAATGCGTAAAATTTGACGCGCTTTGGAACGGGAGCGCACTCACCTGTAATATCTCCCACCGGTCCATTTTCACCAACAGCACACATCTGTCCTCCTGTACTAAAGACTGAATCTTTAATGAGAACCGGACCACTATTGTAACAGAGGTGAGAGTAATTATTGTGGCAGCTTTGCTTAAGAAGTGACTTTAAACTGAAGTGAAAGTAGCAAATCATTAACATGCATTTGCTTGCCTTGCGTTTGCATGCTTTAAAATGTAACCGATCAGTGTTTAAACGTAAAACACAACTGCTTAGTAAAGTGTCTAAATACATGCATGCATTTTTTAATTTGGTTTTGCAGTCGTTGTTACCCTCACGTGTCCTAGTTTTCATTGGTTTGTGAAGACTCTTGGCTCGCAGACCTGAACCAGGTATCCTTGTGACGGGATACCTAGCTGACAAGTATTTTTTTTTTCATATTGCATCATGTTATATTTAATTTGCATTAAAAAAAAAACGAGCTGCTTTTACTATCATGGCATAAATGCATGCCAGACTTAAGCTTGACAATAATAGCATTTTTCTTTACAGGTTTGGGAGAAAATCTTGTTTTATTGTCTCAATATTTGGCCTTGGAGTTTCTGGGGTACGCATTATTTTTTCACCTTATTGTCCCTTGCTCTTGTTCTTTCGATGTTTGCAAGGCTTTTTCGCCAAAGGAGCATGGACCGCCACATATGTGTTAGGTGCATAAGATGCCTTACTAGCTGCTATTTGTTAAGTACATGAATTAACAACAAACAAAAACTGTAAGTAAGTAGTTCAATATAACTACTTGTTCAGCACAAGTGGACGTCTAGCTCTGTAGAGCTTTAAGATTGCAAACTTGTTTTATGTTGTATTCATGCATTTGTTAAGTTGCACATTTTATCAGTTCTTTTTCTGAGAAGCAAACCAATGACCTTGGAGCTGCTAACACTATGCACTACTGTCTGAACTACTTTTTTAATGTATCTTCCTTTTTTGAAACAGTTATCTAATTCTTTGGATCAAACAACAGGAAATTTGTCTCCGTTATGTCCCGTACGCTGTACTCGTTGGGTTTGCTGCTCCTTCCTGCTCTGGCGTATTATATTCCTTCGTGGAAAAACCTACAGCTGGCAATGACTCTACCAACATTCATCTTTCTGATCTATCACTGGTAATTGCTTGCAGTGGAACGATAACATATTTATGAGTGATTCTTAATCACATTTGAAACAAAGGTTCTTTTTAGTCGTTCTACATAAGTTATGTAGAAGTTATGTATGGGTATGCCAGACATTAATGTTGTAACAGGGTTATTCCAGAGTCTCCCAGATGGTTACAGTCACAGAGGAAGACAAAAGAAGCTGTAAAATTGTTGAGAGCATCGCCAAATGCAATAAAAGATCACTTCCTGAAGACTTTCAAGAGGTAATTAGACTCAGACTATTTATCAAACACATTGTTGTAATATAACCAGTGTTCGTTTGTATTCTAATGACTTTATATCCTTCTAGGAAGTTGTATTTAAATTTTAATTGTAAAAAGTTGTGTGTCAAAAAAGTGTCAAAAGTTTTTGAACAGTAAGATTTTTAATGTTTTTAAGGAAGACTCTTCTGCTCACCAAGCCTATATTTATTCGATCCAAAGTACAGCAAAATCAGTCATTTTTAAAAATATTTGTACTTTTTAAAATAACTGTTTTCTATTTGAATATATTTTAAATTGTAATTTATTCCTGTGATTTCAAATCTGGATTTTTAGCATCATCCAGTTACATGATCCTTCGGAAATCATTCTAATATTCTGATTTTTTTCAGGTTTCTTTGATGAATAGAAAGTTCAGAAGAACAGCATATATCTGCAATGGTAATCTTTTGTAACATTATAAATGTCTTTATCATCACTTTTGATCAATTTAAAGCATCCTTGCTAAATAAAAGTGTTCATTTCCCTCTTTTTTCCCCATAATAAATAAATAAATAAAATGAAATTATACTGACTCTGAGCTTTTGAACGACGAAGTGTATAATGTTACAAAAGCTTTTAATTTCAGATAAATGCTGATCGTTGGATCTTTCTATTCATCAAAGAATCCTGAAAAAATGTACTTAACTGTTTTAAATAATAATCAGTATTTAGAAAATATATTAAAAAAACTGACTAAATTGGTGGTGTTTTTTCATCGAAATGTATAGAAAGATGAAGCTTTTCTTCTTCAACAGTATGCTTGAAACGCCTCCAAGAAAATCCCTTTTTCCAGTAATTTTTCTCCTAAAAATAACATTATGATGGAACCGTACAGATGACCTGGAAATTTATTTTTGCTTTATTTGTCCCAGTTCACATCAGGGTTTCATGTGTTTCAAATTCTACACCAGTGCTCCAAAAAAACGGCGTTATTATGTATTAAAAATGAACTATTTTGTGTTTTTTTTTTTTTTTTTAGATGGATCTTCTTATGGAAAAACAAGAGGAAATCACCCGCCCTTCATATAAAGATTTATTTAAGACTCCTAAAATGAAAAAGCACACCCTCATCTTGATATATGCGTGGTGAGCTGTCCCTAAATATATCTTTTAATGCAATTGTTTAACAGTATGCATTGTTTAACTCTATTGGACCAATAGCTATTAGTTTGGCGCAAACACAAGGAAAAAGACGGGGCTCAGTTTCCTGAAATAAACTTTGTTCCAATGAAAGCAGCTGAGAAAACATCCTAGATAAATGTATAAATGCAAACAATAAATTTAATTGTAAAATTTATGGTTGATAGCATATCCAATACAGTAATAGTACCATAATATCACTTATGCAATATGCATACAAAAGAAAACCTGAAAGTTTAGGTTTGTTCAGATGCTTTTAGACAACAGATTTTTAAATATGCCATATTCCCACACTTTTAATGCTTTATTTGCTTATTTGTTAGTTAAAGTTTTTGTTCATTAAATGTATATCCTCATATTTAATATCTAATGTGTCTATATATTTTTCATTGTTAACATTCTGGGTGATGTGGTCTGTTTTATATTCATGCTCATAACTCTCATCCAGCCATCCATGAAACTCACTTTTAATGAAGAAATGCTTTTATCTGCAAACAATAGTTTATGCTAATTAACATGTGGTGACCTGTAAATTTGCTTTCATTGTGTTATACGTTCATTCATTCATTGTATTCATTATTTTGGGCACGTTTAGCAACACCCAATCTAGTCATTGTAGTTCAGCAAAGCAGATTTTGTAATTCTTTTAATACTGCATTTCAGTGTACTGAATGCATTGGACAAAAATAATTAGTTCACAATCAACTGGGCACTAAAAAGTAGAGCATTTCCTTTAAATTAGGCTTGGATGGACAAATTAGGGCCCTCTGTTATTGTAGCCCTATACATTAGGAAATCATGGGAAATGAGGTTAGTCTTTCAACTGCTGTGTGGGACAAAAACAAACGATCAACCATTAGTCTAAATGTTAATCAGGCTGGAAAATATCAGTGCTAGGCATTTGATGTGAGAATAACGTGACGTTTAGTAAGCCTCAAATGCTCTTCTTCATTTTGATAGCAGGTTGGTTGATTATTCTTTAAAATAAAACAACATCTGATAAGCTAAAATCATTAAGCTATGAAGCAAAAGCAAAGAAATGTTGTTGATTTGGGTCATGATGCTGAGACGGGTCCAGAAGAGCGCAGGAGACTTCAGGAAATCATCCGACAGTGGAATTCAAACCGACTCAGCCTGTTTGAGATCACCGAACCTGATGAGGTGAACACTTTTCTTTTTAAAGATGAGACTTTTGTAAATAGGTTTTGTAACATTAGAATTGCAATTTTATGCTTTCAGGCTGTTCTAAGTAGAAATTTATTGCACTTTCATAGTTTTAATTCTGCCTCATGATTCTACTAAATTTTATTATGAGAAAGAGGTATCATGGAGCATCATTTTTGCGTCTTGGCAAATCTGAGCACGCTTCAGAAACGCGTGAGATTACTGGGGTCTTTTTCTTTGGAGAAAAATCTAGGATTGCTGTAGGAGAAAAAATTAAGATAAAGAAATTTCATTTGTGATTTTTATTTAATTTAATAATTAATTTAATATAATTTGCATTTAACAATTTCCATTTAATATAATTGATGTCTAAGATAAATAATTAAAACATTAAAAAACTTTTTTTTTGACCCTATTGAATCCTCATTGCTTTCTAATGTAAACATTTGGAGATGTTAAGGAAATGTCATGTGGTTTTTATTTTTTTTAATTTGATTTAGGTTGCATTTCATGTTTTCCATGTAGTCTCCTTACTGTCTAGAATAAAAAATTGAGATATTAAAGAAATTTGATGTGTTTTTATTTTTTAATTTAATTTAGTTTGCGTTACACGTTTTCTATGCAATCTCATTGCTAATTTAGATTCTAAAAAAATTAGCTTTCTTCTTTCTGTCATCACAATTTAATAATCTTTTTTATTCTTTAGGACTCTGTGTTCCATGGAGTTATTCGTATCTTCTTCCAAGACCATATTTCAGGGAACTGTGCCACCAAATGCATTTGCATCTCAAGCACTTTTACCACACAAGAGGTCATTGAAACCCTGCTGGAGAAGTTTCAACACGATGGGACCTCACAACCTTCCTCATATTCATTATATGAGGTCTTAAAAAATGAAGGTGACAGCAGGACAGAATTTAAATCATACTTGGAGACATTACACACTTAAATTCACTTAATGTTCTGTGTTTTTGCCATTTAGAGGAAAGAAAACTGGACCTTTCAGAAAAGCCCTTGGTGGTTCAACTCAACTGGAATAAAGACACAGATGGCCGATTTGTCTTGAGGAGTGACAGTTGTGTATCTTTACAGGTGTGGGATGTCGCGGCTATTCTACTAACTCCATGAATTGTTATATCAAATATGTGTTAAAGATCAAAATTTTGCGGTGAACTAAAAAACAACTTTTTTCTTAGATCGGCTGTTTGGAAAATAAGGAAAAAGTAGGAGTAATCGAGAATTTCAAGAGGACATTATCAAGGAAAGAGAAGACTAAAAACAAAGAGAAGAAAAAAGACGTTTCTAGCAGTCACACATTGGAGAACAATGTCTCTGAAAGTAAAGCAAACAGGTAGGAAATCACTCTTTTAATGAACATATTAAGATAATCTTAACCTACAAGAGATTTTTCTCCTCAGAAGCTTATGATGAAACATCTGTACATATAAAAGAGACATTTTCAGGTCTAGAGCTGTTACAGGTCCATTTCTTTAATCAAAACAAGACAAAGCTATAAGTAAAAACCTAATTAGTTTATTGTGACCATTAATCTATTTCATCATCAAATTTTTAAGTGTGCAAATCTAAAATCTGGTGTATTTAAAGAAGACAGACAGATAGACAGATAGACAGATAGACAGATAGATAGATAGATAGATAGATAGATAAAGATAGCAAAAACACATACAAAACACAAATGCCAAATAAAACGATTCTCAAAAAACCTATAACCAGAAAATATAATAAAAAAGATCTGTTTTTAAAAGACTCTGCATATAATAAAACATAATAAATATTAAAGCATATTAAATATTCAAGCATAATAAAGTGATATTTTACTCATATTGTAATTTACACTACAAGTAAAATGTCACTTTAATATGTTAATGTAATAGCTGAAGGACATCTAAAATCATAACTAATTAATAAATTCATAGTTGACTGATATTTTCACTATTATTATTTTCATGATTTTTTTTTTGGCATTTGCTGAAATCAGTAAATCCTTCCAAACTTATTTTCTAAATGTATGCAATGCTATACAAAGCATTAAGTATAGCTATATATATAAACACATTAACACAATAACACAACGAAGGACACTAACGTATTTTCATGAAACATTATAGATTGTTAAATATCAGTCGATCTTTTGGTCTATGTTGTTTTCAGTTGATGAATGAACAGTACATAGTGCGTCTCCCATTCAGTAAACTGCAATCTTTGTGCTTTGTTACTTTTGATATGAAAAAGTATCAGATTTCACATTCTGTCCATTTCATTAGAAAAATCAATCAATAAATACTGTTTTGGCGCTCTTTAATGTGGCGTGATAGATCGCTGTAACTTAAACTGGGTACTCACCTGTGTGAAATTAAACACGTAGCAAAACATTCCTGACGTTTTCATTTTTTGTTCTGGATCAAGTATAATATATATGTGACCCTGGACAACAAAACCTTAAAGTCTTAAGTCGCTGGGGTATATTTGTAGCAATAGCCAAAAATACATTGTATGGGTCAAAATTATTGATTTTTCTTTTATGCCAAAAATCATTAGGAAATTAAGTAAAGATCATGTTCCATTAAGATATTTTGTAAATGTCCTACTGTAAATATATCAAAACTTAATTTTTGATTTGTAATATGCCTTGCAAAGAACTTAATTTGGACAACTTTAAAGGCAATTTTCTCAATATTTTGATTTTTTTGCACCCTCAGATGCCATATATTGAAATAGTTGTATCTCGGCCAAATATTGTTCGATCTAAACAAACCATACATCGATGGAAAGCTTATTTATTCAGCTTTCAGATTATGTATAAAGCTCAATTTCGAAAAATTTACACTTATGACTGGTTTTGTGGTCCAGGGTCACATATAATATTTAGAATGTAATAAGTATATTTTCTCCTTATTACAGCATGACACAAGACTATTTGGAAGTGAAATGGAATCTCCCACTCAGCATTTCTTTAAAAGAAGAAGGTACAATTGTCCTAGGGATAATAAAATCTTCCCATCTGCACAAATATACAGTTAGGTCATTTACATTTTGTTATTGATTTCTATTTCAGATGAGGAATCTTTCTTGCTTGCTGTGATAAATGACATTAACAGCTCCACGATTCACTTCAAGCTCTCGCCTGCGTATGTGTTTTATCTGTTTGGGCGATTTTTAACCAGCCAACCCGGGCAGAGGAATAAACCTGAGCAGACTGAACAAAAAGTCTGCTTGATATTTGACAAGATTGTGCACTTGATTCAAGACGTCATTCAGGTAGATTAAAGACTGTAATTATACAAATGTGTGATGTACTTAAAGACCTCAAGACTTTATATATCACAGAGTAATTCTCTGATAATTTCCTTAATTGTGTCTGTGATTCCCCTTTAGAAACAGAGGAACATTGCAGTGGCTCTTGCCTTCTGGATGGCCAACGCATCTGAGCTCCTGTACTTCATCAGACGGGACACAGATCTGTGTCCCATCACGCTCCAGGCTCAAAACACTCTCGCTCAACTTGTGCAGCAGGCTTTCCGGTATGATGTGATCTTTGCAGAAAGGGCGATGTATTTTGAGTATTTAATTAAGCGTTAATGTTTCCTCAGGTACCTGTCACATCGACTTCAGGTTGATCTTGAAAACCACTTGCCTGCATTCTTTGCTGATGTAAAAAAGGAAACAACTCAGGCAAAGGAAATAGGTAAAAAGTTTAGTAATTACACAGTAGTCGCAAAAATATTTTTGGTGTTATCTTCTATGGTGCCTGTGAGTTTGAACTTCCAAAATGCAGTTTAAATGCAGCTTCAAAGGGCTTTAGATCCCAGCAGAGGAAGAAGAGTCTTATCTAGCGAAATAATCAGTTATTTTCTTTAAAAAAAATTACAATTTATATACTTTTCAAATGCTCGTCTTTTCTAGCTTTGCATGTACTCTGTGCATTCCAGTTCAATACAGGTATGTATGTCGAAAAACTCCCAACTTTTTCCCTCCAACTTCAAAATTGTCCTACGTTGCTGCAGAAGTACCGACCCAGTGTTTACAAAGTGAACGTGCAAAGGTCAAATGCCCTTTACAAAAAAGTTAAAACAGCAATGTCGAACGATTTTGAAGTTGGAGGAGAAAATGAGATGGGAGTTTTTTGACGTACCCATAACTGTATTGAACCGGACTGCACAGAGTACGTATTTGCCTCGCAGAGCTCGACAGGATGAGCATTTAAGGTTAAAAAGTATATAAATTGTAAATTGTTTTTAGAAAATAACCAATCTACACTATATAAGACCCTTTTTCCTTGGCTGGGATTGTTTAGAGCCCTTTGAAGCTGCATTTAAACTGCATTTTGGAAGTTCAAACTCATGGGCACCATTGAAGTCCACTATATGGAGATAAAAACACAATTTCTTTACAACTGAAGAAAGAAAGACATGAACATCTTGGATGAAAAGGAGGCGAGTAAATTATCTGTAAATTTTTGTCCTGGAAGTAAACTAATCCTTTAACTGCTATTAAATAGCATGTAAAGCAAGTTCTTTGCATGTCAGTCAGTTGATGCTTCCTGCAAAAGATGATTTTCTTACTCAGTAATTTTATTTTCCTGTACAAATATGACAAAAATGATTATCAGTATACTTTAATTTAGCAATTTAGCAAAAAAGCTCAACCTTAAAGGAATGGTTCACCTAAAAATGAAAATTTGTTGAAAATTTATTATCGCTCAGACCATCCAAGATGTAGATGAGCTTGTTTGTTCACCAGAAGAAATTTGAAGAAATGTAGCATTACATCACTTGCTCACCAGTGGATCCTCTGCAGTGAATGGGTGCCGTCAGAATGAGAGTCCAAACAGCTGATAAAAACATCACAATCCACAAGTAATCCACACCACTCCAGTCCATCAATTAACATCTTATGAAGCAAAAAGTTACGTGTTTGTGAGAAACAAACCCATCAATAAAGCATTTTTAACTTAAAACTGTTGTTTTTTGCTGAAATAGGCTAAAAAGATAGTCCTCCAGCCATAATATTGCTTTCTCCAGTGAAAAAAGTGGTCTCATCTGAATCAAGAGAAAAATCTGCACAGATCAAGAAAAAGAGGCCAAGCCAAAACAGTCCATTAACAAATATGTGGGTGGATTTTGATGAGAGAGGACAACGGGAGATGGACTTTTTCCACAGAATTATTATGAATTATGGACTCATATTTTGTCCAGAACCAATGGTTAAAAACGTCTTAATGATTATTTTTTTCTTACAAACATGCAGCTTTATATTTGTGGATTATTGCATTGTTTTATCAGATGTTTGGACTCTCATTCTGACGGCACCCATTCACTACAGAGGTTCCATTAGCGAGCAAGTGACTTAACGCTACATTTCTCCAAATCTGTTTCTATGAAGAAACAAACTCATCTTTAGGATGGCCTGAGGGTGAATACATTTTCAGCAAATTTCATTTTTGGGTGAACTGTTCCTTTTAAGTTGCTTCAGATGCTAAAACATCTGGATTAAAGATGCTGACGTGTGTACTGTTGCAAATCTGTTCTGTTCTGAATTTGTGTCTTAGAAGGCGCCTTGAACACTCTCATAAAAACCATGAGTTTGCTCCGAATGTGTCGGGTCAACCCTGCTCTGAGCATCCAGCTCTTTTCTCAACTCTTTCACTTCATGGGGGCCTGGATCCTGAACCGGCTCACCACGCCAGGATCCACGCTGTGCTCGAACTACTGGGGCAAAACTCTGAAGCAGCGGCTGAGGCACGTTGAGGCCTGGGCAGAAAGACAAGGGCTGGAGCTGGCCGTTGATTGCCATCTGAGTCGTGTAATCCAGGTAGTGTGTCTAAAAACGCTAGATGATGAGAAATACAGCATGCAAAGTGATGTAACTGCTGTTTTGAACAATATTATTTAGATCTTTATCAGCATCAAAAGATCTGACCCATCTGTGTTTATTTAATTAAAAATGTTGCTCCCTACAGGCGACGATGCTTCTAACCATGACCTCTTACTCGACACGAGATGCCCAGGTGATTCAGTCCACATGCTACAAGCTGAACTCGCTACAGCTAAGAGCACTGATGAGTAAATATCACTACAGCCCAAATCAACCCCACTATCCACCAGTAAGTGAAGAAAAATGATAACGTTCATCAAAATCAAAACAGCTACAATTGAAGAGTTCAGATGCAAAGGTCCATCTGAAATTAGCATTTTTATCAGGCTTCTATAATTATGTTATTTCACTTTAATTGCATAGAAAAGGACC
This sequence comes from Labeo calbasu, assembly GCA_019740295.1. Lineage (NCBI taxonomy): Eukaryota > Metazoa > Chordata > Actinopteri > Cypriniformes > Cyprinidae > Labeo > Labeo calbasu. Next base: position 36,857 of record JAHKKF010516628.1, on the reverse strand, counting down.
TATACATTGCCATTAAAGTTAAATTACTAAACCTAAACATAAGAGCCTGATAAAAATGCTAATTTTAGATTAAAATTTCAGATGGCACTTAGAGGCTTTTGCGTCTTAACTTTCTTAAAAAGTTTTTTTTCTTATTTTCACATATCTGAACATTTTTAAATCAAGACACATTAACCTGTAAAGCAAAATGACATTAAAAATGACTTGTTTTCTGAAAAAGTCCATTTAAGCTTAAAACAAGAAAAAATATTAAATACGGTAGATATGGTCAGAAAAAAAGATCAAAATTATTTTGTTTTCCCCAGTTAAATTCACTGTAAAATAAAAAAAGTCTAAATATTATTTTATTAATATATTAATTAAGCAAATAAATATTCAAATATGTGTGAAATATGTCATCAGAAATATTAACTAAAATAAATAAACTTTAAATAAAATTAAATTTTGTATATTTTTAGAATGACTTTAGATTTTAAAATAAAATGTAAGAATATTTAGACTGGTATTATTGTCTTATTTTCTAGTACAAATATCTTAACATTTTTAAATCTACTTACATCAACTTAAGAAGCAAAAAGAGAAAAAAAATAATTGAAATTTTAAAACAATTACAAGCTTAAAACAAGCTTAAAACAATAAAAAAATAAAAAATGTGTTCAGAAAAATAAACTTGTTTTTCCTTTGAATTAAGTTTTTTAATAGATTTTTGCAGAAAGCATGACTTAATATTGTAATTTTTCTTCTTTCTGTAAGTAAATGTACTGTGTTTAGGTATTTATGCTAGAAAACAAGACAACAATACTGAGGAAGAAAACCATATTTTGCAGTGTAGGCATAATTATTCTGTTGTCCTACCAAAAAGACTACATTCATTTTGTTGTTCATAGGCACTGATAGAGCGTGTAGCCGCTTTGGCAGAAACCACAACAGACGTCATGAGAGGAGAGGGTGGAGAAATTCGACTGAAAGAAGAACTGGACCTTCACCTGCCTTTCCTGTTGCCTGAGGATGGATATTCATGCGATTCCATGCGTGGCATTCCCAAAGGATTTCAGGAGTTTTTAGAGCCCATCTGTCGCAAAGGTACTATACCATTAACTGTTCCTTCTGTGTTAGTGTGAAGTCAATATATAAACTTAAAATCTAACGTTAAAGATACATATATCTTAAATTCTTTTATGGTTATTAAAAAACACTGGACTTGCATCTTTTCTAGGTCACTGTAAATTAATTCCAAATTCTAACTGTGTTGGGACTTGGACCATTTTCTTTGGCTCATTGGATCACTCCACAAAGGGTTCAATTTGGGTATGTTGCTAATTTACAGATGAAATTAGTTATAGTTATTAATTCCTATAAAAAAGCCAAGAATTTTTGAAATGACATATGGACTATGGAGAAGAGGTTAATTTATTTTAATATTGAAGCTTTTCTGAATTATTCTCTTTATACACTTCTCTGAACACAACTGTAATTTTATTTCATCAACACTAGAAACCTGAAGCAGTGAAAATTACTCTAAAGAAACCTTTGCATGGTGGAATGGGAGTGAGCATCGTAGCCGCCAAGGTAAGACTAAGTGTAATTTAAAGTCATTTCTTTTTTTTTTTTTTACATTAACATGACAATAGTTAAAAAGCACAATAGTTAAATAAATAATAATACTAAATACTACAGCATTTTATTAGTCTTACTTAATGTGAATTTCAACATTTAATGCATTTTTAAAATCAAAAGTTGTGTGTTAATATTTTTTTTTAATGCACCGTCAACTAACAAACAAACAATGAACAACATTATTAACTAACATTAAAAAATATTAAATGCTGCAAGAAATATTTAACTTTTAATTCTTAGTTTATCAGCTTATGCATTAACAAATGAGACCTTGTTGTAAAGTGTTACCATAATTTTATAACAATACAATATCAGAACTTATTTTACAATTGTAATCAGATTGATTTATTATATCCTTCAGGGGGCTGGACAGGATAAGCTTGGCATTTTTATCAAATCTGTCGTCCAGGGCGGAGCAGCAAATGTGGTCAGTATTGTGCAAATAACAAAAATGTACCTATTTGCATCATATTATATACTGTTGTTTTAATGAAGGATGGCAGACTGAATCCAGGAGATCAGTTATTGAGTGTGGATGGCAAAAGTCTTGTGGGAGTGTCACAAGAAAGGTAAAACACTCTTTAATATCTCTTAACCATTTAGTGTTTTTGAGCCTTATGTGCATGACTAGATCTGTTGTACATTTGGAAGTAAAAACTGATTGTTATTGATCCTCTTCAGGGCTGCAGACATAATGACGCACACTGGGTCAGTTGTAGCACTGGAAATTGTCAAGTCAGCAGCTGTATATTATGGTTTTGAGGGAGTATTTACCCAGACGCCACAAACAGCATGTAAAGGTACTGAATGCTAAGCAAATTACCTTATAATACACTGCACTACAAAAGATTTTCTTACTTGGTGTTTTTGCCTTGTTTTTTTAGTACAAGTATCTAATTATTCCTAAATTCAGATAAATTAACTTGAGAAGCAAAAATGAAATGAGTTGAAGCTAAAACATCTGACATATCTTACCCCCATTGGCAGATTCTTTTTTTCTTATTTTAGGCTAAAACTCACTTAATTTTTATGCATTTTCCAAAAAAAAAAAAGAAGTCTTACTATGTTGTTTTGCTTCTTAAGCGAATGTATTTTGACTTTAGAATGTTCAGATATGTTTAGAATGCTGGAAAACAAGACAAAATACTGAGTAAGAAAATCCTGTTTTGCAGTGTGAACCATCTGAAATACTTAAATTTCACTCAATACAAATATAGCCAACATATGATCTCTGGCTTTGGTCATGTAAATCCTTGTTTCACATTTGTTAGATCATGTTAACGGTGGACCGTCCAAGCAGAGGTCCAGTGTTTCTGATCTTCACGACAGTGCCGAACCATCTGTTCCTGGTCCATCAAGACCATCAGAAACCTTTATAAACCAGCACACAATCAGCAGAGCGAACACAAAACAAAACCAGAAATGGCTCAAACAGAAACTGGAGTATCGTTCTAATCCCAACTTGTCATGTGAGTATTTATATTAGCATTTTTTTTTTTTACATTTTTGTTTATGTGTTTGTTTTTGGTTTGTTAAGCTCTATTTCTTTTTCTGTATCCGTCAGATGACCAGCAAATGTCTGTTAATTCAGTTCCCACTGAAAAGATGACTTTATCTTTCTCTACTGATAATCTCATAGACTCTGTGAGTACAGATTATTGTTTTAGGTTTATTAGGATAAATGACCAGTTCCATGTTTTTAGCATTGACTTGATGATCTCATCTCATACACTTACACATCTAACCCCAGGGGAGACCCAGAAACACTCTTTCAAACACAGAGATATTACACAGAGAATATTTGACCCTGCCAGCATCCAAACCTCACAGCAATAAAACACCAAGAACCACCGAACATCCTCCGCATATTGATAGATTCTCCAGGGATCAGCAAAAGATCAACTTTATGGTATTTGTATGTTGCACTTCCTGTCTTTGTTCTGTCTGTTTTTATTGCTGTGTTTGATATTTGTGCTTCCATAAGCTTTGCACTAAAAGCAAAATCACTTGGCAGACAGGAGAGACTGGGGCTAGTTGTCACACTTTTTTTTACTCCAGTTAATATTGTTCATATATATATTACCAGTTCAAAGTTTTTGAACAGTAAGATTTTAAATGTTTTTAAAGAAGTCTCTTCTGCTCACCAAGTCTGCATTTATTTGATCCAAAGTACAGCAAAAACAGTACAATTTTAAAATATTTTACTATTTAAAATAACTGCTTTCTATTTAAATATATATTAAAAAGTAATTTATTCATGTGATTTCAAAGCTGAATTTTTAGCATTACTATTTTAGTCAGTATAATTTTTTTCAGGTTTCTTTGATGAATAGAAAGTTCAGAAGAACAGCACTTATCTGAAATAGAAACATTATAATGTAACATTTATAAATGTTTTTATCATCACTTTTGATCAAAATAAAGCATCCTTGCTAAATTAAGTGTTAATTTCTATCATTTCTTTAAATAAAAAATATGCTGACTCCAAGCTTTTTAATAGTATATTGTATAATGTTACAAAAGCTTTTTATTTCAGGTAATTGCTGATCTTTCGACCTTTCTATTCATCCAAAATCCTGAAAAAAAGGTACTCAGCTGTTTTGAATATTGATGATATTAATAATAATAATAATATTAAATGTTTCTTGAACAGCAAATCAGCATATTACAATAATTTCTGAAGGATCATGTGATACTAAAGACTGAAGTAATGATGCTGAAAATTTTGCTTTGATCACAGGAATAAATTGCACTTTAATACATATATTCAAATAGAAAGCAGTTATTTTAAATAGTAAAAATGTTTCACAGTATTACTGCTTTTGCTGTATTCTGGATCAAATAAATGCTAAAAATTGCTTGCTGTTCATAAACTTTTGACCGGTAGTGTATATGGGATGAATGTGCAAATATGTTACATTCTAATATATTTTTATTATTTTATCTTTATTATATCATTTTCTCTTATGTTTCATTATTTAATTATCATTTTCATTATTTTCATTGTATTAAACATTATTTTATACACATCTGTTGCACCCACATTCACAAAGATTACCTTTGTATCCCACAGAAACAGGCAAGTTCTGGACAGGACAATCTCTGCAGAGAAGAGAAAGGATGTCCTCTAGTGGACAGAACAAGGTACTTGAAGAAGCAGCAAGATATGAGCAAATGGAACAGCCTTACAACCATAAGTCCAATGGATTCCAGTTTATCCAGCATGGGACAAAGAAACGGACTCTGGAAGGTCCCAACAACCACCCAGTCCATGCCTCTATCGCAACCAAAACGAATGGACGTCCCATATACACCACAAACCAACAATCTTTCATTTAGCACATTCTGCCAGCCTATGGAGACCCAAATTATATCTCCAGCACATCATCGGTATCAAAAACAGAGCAATGGACTACCGTCTCAAAGACCCCAGCAGCTACCGAAGAAAAAAACAGTCGTCTTCCAATCATCTGTGCAGACATTGCAGAATAGCACATCCTCACATCTAAGGGCAGACCCTCAGCAGAAAGGGCCTGACAAAATCAAAAAGCTCTCTGTTGGAGATTCATGGAAGCGGGACGCTCAGGATGAGCAAAAGACTGCAAACCTACTGCAACAGGAAGTGCAGCAGCTGCAGGCCAAAGTGCAGCGCAGCATAGAGGAGAGTGAACGTCTGCGCAGACTCTCTCTAGAGCTGCAGTTTCAGAAGAGACTACAGGAGTTCCAGAATGGTGATGAAGATGTGGATGATGATGATGAGAGCAATTCAGTTGCAGAACAGACGTGGTTTCAAACAGGAAGTGATGTAGTGGTGAGTTGTTAAGTGTGCACTGAATCATCACAATGATTATTAATATGCATGAGCTTTTATAACTCATTTTGTTGATGCCATTCTAGGTTAAGTATGAAAAGACTGAAACACCAGTTGACCAGCAAAAGGAAGGTCTTTTTATCCAAAAAGCCAGTTTGAAAGGTGCTGGATGATATTTTATAATCATTCACTTATTAATATTGTCTCAGACTTGATAAATTTGTCTAATATTGATTTATGGAACTGCAGATGGAGTCAAACATGAATCTACAGGATATGACAAAACCTTATCTAAGTTCTCTTCCGGGTGAGTCTCAATTATAAATGCGTAATTCTTTACACCAAGTCTCCAAAAGAGGAAAGAGCGGGGCTTGTCTTCAAATTTTTACTTAAGGTCATATTTCACAGACTAAGTTTATTTTAAATGGTATTTTAATGGCTTTTAAGTTCAATTTAAGTACATAAGCAATTATGAAGCACAAAATGGTTTAGCCAATAAACATGTCTGTGTGTTTTGTTGTGTTTAATTCTATAGTCTTAGTTATAATATATATATATAAAAAGGCCTTGGAATTTTAATCTGGAGGAAAAAAAAAAGATAATCATTTTAAAATTACCTTTCTAATATAGCCTTTGTGACATCTTTTTGTGTTGAGTAGCATGGGTATATTTGTAGCAATGGTCAACAATACATTGTATGGGTCAAAATTATATTAAGTAAAGATCATGCTCCATGAAGATATTTAGTAAATTTCCTACATAAATATATCAAAACTTACTTTTTGATTAGTAATATGCATTGCTAAGAAATTCATTTGGACAACTTTAAAGGTAATTTTCTCAATATTTTGATTTTTTTTTTTTTTTTTTTTGCACCCTCAGATTCCAGATTTTCAAATAGTTGTATGTCGGTCAAATATTGTCCTATCCTAACAAAAGCTTATTTATTTAGCTTTTAGAAGATGTATAAATTTTAATTTTAAAAAAATGACCCTTCTGACTGGTTTTGTGGTCCAGACTCATATTGTAAGTTTAGAGAGGCCTGTAATATTTCATTGTAATCAGGTGTGGTTTTTTTATATTCTTACAGTGAAATAGATCACAAAAGCTTAAAAACATGGCGATCCCCAGAGAATCTGACCTTTAAGGAGCGTCAGCAGCTGTTTTCTTTGGCAATGGTCACTGCAAGTAAAGTCAAAGTGTCCTGATGAAAAGGCAATCCAGAAGGTTGAATATTTCATGATTTGTTTCTAGCCCTCCTAACCTGCATGCAAACTGTAAAATTGTATTCACGTAAAGTAGATTAGTATATACTGAGCCACTCTTTCATTTATTTGACTAAAGTTGACCTGCTTTTTGAATTCACCAGTATTTTTCACATAGTGCCATAGTAATATACTGTAGGAATGTATTCATAGTGCAAACAAAGGGATGTTATAGTGGTTTTACAAGAGATATTTAGCTGATAGCAACCTGTCTTCAAAAACAAATGCATACATTGGAAATAAATAATTCTTTATTGCTTTATATAACATGATTCATAAACATCTGCATGATAAAAATAAATATTTCTCATTTTACACCTTGTTTTGTTGATAAAACTGCACCACCATTTGTTCCTGCTCCCTGGTTTCAATGGACCCTCGGCGTATGCTTCTTATCTCATTAATGGCATCGACTCCTGTGATTTTCCTGCTCTTCACCAGGTAACAGGCGAGCATCGTTCCCGTCCGCCCAAAACCATGCAAACAGTGCACCCCAACAGCCTGCCAAAAACGAGAACTTATTGTATAACTTACTTAGACGAGTTTACTGTATAACTTTTGGCCCTCTAGAGGTTGAAGATTAAAACTACAAGTTACTTGCGGAGTAACATTACTTTGGTAATGACATGCGTTGTGCTTCGGCACCGCTAATGAGCGCGGATGAATCTATTGACTTGAGCTGCATCGTTGTAAACATGATTACAGATGATCGGTTTATACGTGCGAATATCACAAACGACAAAAAAAAAACTCTATGTCCTATGACCAGGTAAGCAGCTTTTATCCTGTTATTGTTTTGATTAGTTAAAATAAGTTTATGTAAAATGATGTTACAAATGTTTAGCAAAACTTACATTATAACGATCGCAGTCATATCTGATAAGAACTTGCTAAGGTTATTTAGAGGCAAACAGACTTAAGTGTTAACTTTGTTACCAACATAAACATTGTTTTGTGTACAACAAATGTGACGAAAATTGTGTTGGTTCGTGTTGTAGAGGGTTTTTCACTTGCGTCACAATTTGGTCAGTTACCTGGATGCGCGGCCATGTTGGAGATTCTCAGATGTAAACAACAGCTTTGATTGCACGGTTAATGTACTAATTAATACGCTGTTCTGCTAATTTATGATGTATAAATTAAGGAAAAAACATGTGGAACCTGATAAATCATTTAGAGAGGGTAGGTAAGCAGGAAAGGGCGCAATATTTTGACAAACTAAAGTTAATAGGTGACAGATACGTATTAGCAGTATTAATAAGATATTAGCCTACTATTTCACCAACATGACCGCAAATTATAAGAACAAACACAAATGTTTTAAGGTTCTTTCACAGGAAATCCTGGTTCAGTTTGGCCAACCACAAATGCCCTTTGTTCCTTTGTTTTGATTTTTGCACTTCTTTAGTTCTCCATATGTTTTTCCCGGTCCGACCGTTTAGTACAGCCCGAAACATGACAATTTTTGACCGTTTTCAAGAGCAGTAATTAAAAAAATATGCAAGTTTTGTTCGGTTAAGTGGCTTTGTTTACATTCAGTGCTGCCCACCAATATGGCCGATTGATGACGCGTCGTAAATACAGTTTCCCAGGAAATCCGTCCTGACAATTATAAATAGGCTAACCATAGTGACTTAGAGAAGGCAAAAGCACAGTTTGGAAAATGTTTTTGTGATGTACTATTTAAACTTTTAAACTTAAATGTATTTAAACTTGGTTCATTTCAGGAAAAAAGAATAAGAAAAAATAAAAAATTGTCAGCTGCAATAATGTAGCTTTAATAAATATTTGCAAAATATAGATAATCATAAAAAATTGGCCAATTATACCTGTCCTCTTGCATTGGCCTCCGCCACTATGGACAGGAATCTGTTGATTTGATCAAACGTTGGCGCGCAGAAATCGTGAATCCTGATGTGATGAAAAATCAGGTCTGGACAGGTGTCGTGGTAAGGAGGTTTGCGCTCGCTTAGGGTCACTAGATGCTTGATGCCGTTGTTCAGCAGGTACTGATAGTGAGCCGTCATTCGGGGCATTGCCAGTCCTGCAACCTTACCAGGATCCACCCAGGAGAAATTTGGAGGTTGTGCCGAAGCCATAGTTTTCTCTGTTGTGTGAGTATCAATAAAATACTGTTTACCTCTAAACAAATGCATTTCTGCAACATTAAGGAAAACGGTCTCATATTTACAAAAGTTAATAATGGAAATAAAAAATAAAAATCTAACCCAACACTATAAAAAAAAAAGCTGTTACTTTAATGTCAACTGAAATATATTATAAAGCTAGACACCAAGGCAAGATTTTACAGTTTTAAGTTTAACTTTAAATATTAAAAGAATTCAAATTAAAATAAAACTTTACAAAAAAAAATACAAAACAAAATGATTAAACTTTAACTAACATAAAAAACAGAAAATACAAAAAATCTAAATAATAATAATAATAAATAATAATATATAAATAATAATAAAATAACACTGAAGTAAAAAAAAATAGTGCTGTCAAGTGAATAATTGCAATTAATTGCATGCAAAAGAAATTGTTTGTTTTTTTATATATATATATATATATATATGTATCTCAATTATATGAATATAAATATATACATGTGAAGACATCAATATTTTAAAAATATATACTGTAAGTATGTATATATATGTTATGTCACGTCTGTGGTCTACGTTATATCACATACAGTTGTGTGGGGTAAATTAATCGAGTATTTTGATTACAAACACAAGTAATTTGCTCTGTACCTTCTTTAGTTCAGTGTTTACTCGACCTGGTCCATATCAGCACTAAACGGTTGTCTTCTGAGCACCCTGATAATCACACACTGCTTCTTGTCTCTAAATACACATGCATTGATCTATATATTATTATTTTAGCTAATAAATTGTCAGATATAAATGCGATCTTTGTAACTAAAGGACGGCTGTTCGGTACATGCTGTTCAGTCGGAACTGAAGCAGCTGTCGAGTTTGACCATTGGGTGGCACTTGTTACTAACTAATCAATGCAGTCTGTGTTACATGCAGTCTCTTCCTCCAGAGGGCGCACAAAGGCCATAAAACTTCCGTATCCCCATTGAAACGAGGTGAAATCTGAACAAGTGTTTTGTCTTAGTGGAAACGGCTTTTTCATTAAAAATTAAATCTTTTAAACATATCAGTTGCAACTATTTACAGTTGATATATAAATAAAAATTCGATGCAATAATCTCTGTAAAATTCTAAAATAAATTACGTGTTACTTTAATCATAAACGACTGTGATTGGTCCGTTTCGACCAGCGCCGAGTGATGTAACGCTTACCACGTGACAGACTTTGCCGTTTAGGAAATACTTTACACCTGATAACTGACGCAGGAAAACTTTTACAGTCATTGATTTAGAAACAAAATCGACGAGTTAAAATAGGAGAAACTACTTTTAGGCTAATAGTACCTGACAATATAACTAAACGTCTTTTTTTTTTTTTTTTAGCGGAGCGCCTCATGCTAATTGCTAGTCAGTTACGTCGCAGTGTATTTCTGTGGTTTAACGTTCTTTTCACTAGGACGATCAAAGACGATTGTGTCAGAAAGTTTTTAACAGTGATACAATGTATTAAAACGCAGTACACACGCTGAAATGTGCAGAATGTGGTTAGGTGTTGCGATGTCACATGACTAATAATATAACAAAACTAGCATAACGTTAGCTTGTAGCATGTCAGGATGGCCGAGCGGTCTAAGGCGCTGCGTTCAGGTCGCAGTCTCCTCTGGAGGCGTGGGTTCGAATCCCACTTCTGACAAGCACAACGTTTTTGTGCAGGTGAAGTATCTGGAGCCAGTGTCAAGCCCTTATTTTCGATCTGCAGTCACAAAATTACTGACTGCAGATTCTTCTTTAAGAAGCAGCGTACTACTTGTACTAAGCAACAAAGTATGCGTACCTTGCACACTTAACAGGCGTAATGAGGTCACATGACAACCATATAGAATATTATTTCTGCTGGAAGTATGAAATATATTTTTGCGTACGGTTTTATACAATATTTAAAACGCTATAAGACCGTTCTAAGATCTTTGTATAACATTCTGGTAAGAAGGTTCTCTCAAAGTTTAAACAAATGTTCTTCCAGTAATGTTATTAGAATATTTGTTCAAAGTTACCTGGTCTTTAACAATGTCTTCAAAACATTTGCACAAAAACATACATACATAGTGTTTTTTCTGAAATGTTTTAGTTTGACATTTGTCTAGCGTATTTTTTAAATGTTACTACTTTCAGAATGACATTACTTTCAGAATGTTTCAGAACATTTATAGAAAACATTTGAAAGTAACATTCCCATAATCAGCAACTCTTTGGTTACCAACATTCTTCAAAATATCTTCTTTTGTCTTCAACAGAAAAATTCAATTCATACAAGTTTGGAACAAGATGAGGGTGAGTAAATGATGATAAAACTTTCATTTTTGGGTGAACACATCCTTTTAACATTCTCATGATCATTACGCTATCAGATTACTTTTTTCAAGTAACTACTAAAGTAATGCATTACTTTATAATTTACAGGAAAATATCAGAGTTACTTTTTCAAATAAGTAACGCCAGTTACTTTGTTTTTTTCCTATTTATTGACTGACAAGTCTTCTGTCCCTCTGTTGAGAGAAATCGGGAGTAAATGCAGAGGCATTAAAAGTGCTGTGTAAATATGATGTTACTGTAGTTCTAGACTAAATTTAAACATGCATTTATTCAAACAAAAAAACAGATTCATGTATTCCTCAAAATGAATAAAAACTGAAATACAAACTCAGAATATGACAAATCTGCAATAATTGTATATGTTAAATATCACAAATCCTTTATGTATTTAATCCTATTATACTAACCAGTGTTTTTGCTGCTGACCTTCGATTATTCAGTTTAGCAATACTAATAAACAAATATTACTTTAGGTAAGTTAACATTTGTGCGTCATTTTTTTTTTTATTGCTGAAGAGTATTGAATTTTCTTCTCTTGCGTTCTTCTGTACGTACATGAATTTACTTTTGGTTCAGCCTAAGGCTTACTCATTTCTATTTTTGTTGTGAAAGGCTTTTGTATTTGCTAACAGTAGAACTTTATATATTAAAAACAAAGAAGCAAGCCCTGCCCAGATTTAAAAAGTAACGCAAAAGTAATGGAACGCATTACTTTCCATAAAAAGTAACCAAGTAACATAATTAGTTACTTTTTTAGGGAGTAATGCAATATTGTAATGCATTACTTTTAAAAGTAACTTTCCCCAACACTGCTCATGACCAAGAAAACATGGTTTTAATGCTGGTTGTTTTGAACATTTGTAGAGCATTCAATGAAATAATGTTTCATAACATTCAAAGAACATGTTGTTAGCTGGATTGAGTCACACTGCTGATGAAAAACGATTTTGTCAAGTCACCTACACTGTCAGTCAAAGTTTTTGAACAGCAAGATTTTTAATGTTTTTTTAAAAGAAGCCTCTTTGGCTCACTGAGCCTACATTTTTCTGATCCAAAGAATAGCAAAAACAGTAATATTTTGAAATGTTTTTACTATTTAAAATAACGGTTTTCTATTTGAATATGTTTTAAAATGTAATTTATTCCTGTGATCAAAGACAAATTTTCAGCATCTAGAGGATTTCTGAAGAATCATGTGACACTGAAGACTGGCGTAATATTTGCCGATTTGCTGCTCAAGACACATTTTATTATTATTATCAATATTTAAAACAGTTGAGTACATTTTTTTTCAAGATTCTTTAATAGAAAGATCCAAAGATCAGCATTTATCTGAAATAAACAGCTTTTGTAACATTATACACTATACCATTCAAAAACTTGTAGTCAGCTTAACGGTGGTTTAAATTGATCAAAAGTGATGATAAAGACATTTAGAATGTTACAAAAGATTTCTGTTTCAGATAAATGCTGTTCTTCTGAACTTTCTATTCATCAAAGAAACCTGAAAAAAATCTACTCAGCTGTTTTCTACATAATAATAATAATAATAATAATAAATGTTTTTTGATCAGCAAATCAGAATGTTACAATGATGGATCATGTGAGTGGAGTAATGATCCTAAAAATTCAGCTTTGAAATGACAGGAATAAATTACATTTTAAAATATATTCAAATAGAAAACAGTTATTTTAAATGGTAAAAATTTTAAAACGTTACTGTTTTTGCAGTATTTTAGATCAAATAGATGCAGGCTTGGTAAGCAGAAGAGATTTCTTTAAAAAAAAAAAAAACTTTTGACTGGTAGTGTACATTGTTTACATTGCGTTTAATCTGTGAATGTGAGTGTTTGACAATTACTGAGAAATCGGGGTTTATTACAAATGAAATGTAATACAAAGTCAGATAATACACAATAGGATATCAGATGCAGATAAACCAAAGCACATTACATACTTTTATTTTTTACATACATTTTCATACATTTACATGAGGGAGTCAATTATAGTTTACAAAGACAATCCTCATTCATCTTCTAACTTGTAATATAGTCCAGTGGACTCTGTAGGACAGGAAGTGTCTTCAGAGGACAGTCGATTTCCTGTACTGACTCACTGCACATGTCATTTATCGATGCTTTCACCTCCCCGGTTCTGCCACATGTTAAAGAATGAAGGCTTATGGGTTGTTTTAATGGCGTAACAGAACATTCAGGTGTCACCATTGCATGAGCTTGCTCAGGAGCCCTGGCAAAATGCCACAATTGTATGTCCTCCTGCTGCCGGTGTGTCTTCATGTGGGCATTTCGACTTTTCACCTTCAAAAACACCCTAGGAGGAAAGACAATCATGAATCAGACCACAACCACTGTGATTCATAACTGTATGAAGATGTTTGACTCAGGACGTGGCTTACTTTCCACACTCTGTGCAGGGAAAGACGACGGCTGAATCAGTATCTCCACTGGTGGTACTGTTGGAGGGAGAACTTCTCACAGAAGCAGAACCCAAAGGCAGGGTCAGCGTGGACGCCCTGTTTTCGGCCGGAGAGCTACAAAGCAGCCGGAGGTTGTTCTGGGTCCATGTTTCTTCGCTCATCTGCTGTGAGGGAAAAATAGTGTTTTTACTCAGGAATGATTTTTTTTGTAGTTATTTATTTGTTCCAAACCCATTTTTTTTAATACTACAACAGTTATTAAGTTGCAAAATGGCCAAAGAAACACCATAAATCCAACATCCATGCAACTCATGCACCATATTCCAAGTCTTCTGAAGCTATGCGATAGCTTTGTCTGAGTAACAGGCTAAAATTGTCATTTTAATGAATTAAGCCTGAAATGGTTATCTGTTGTGTGGAGTACTCAACTGGTTTTAGTTGTTTTTGGGACTTGCCAGAAGTCGTTTAACAGAAAAATATTACATAAATAATATATTTGAAAAGACTAAACTTGAGTGTTACCTAAACGTAATGTTCAGACATTTAATTGCGTGTTTTTTTGCAAAATTTATTGTAGTTTAAATGGCAACATTTGCATATTAGTTAACATTAGTTAACCACATTAGTTAACTTGAACTAAGAATGAACAATAATTCTACAGCATTTATTAATCTTAATTAATATTATTTTCAGCATTTACTAATGCATTATTAAAATCACAAGTTGTGTTTGTTAGTTGATGCACTGTGAACTAACATGAACAAACAACGAATAACTACTTTATTAACTAAAATTAACTAGGATTAACAAGTAGCCTAATAAATGTATTCTTCAGTGTTCGTTCATGTTGGTTAATACATTAACAAATATTAACAAATGACACCTTATTGTAAAGTGTTACTGTTTAATATAATATTAAATGCAAAACTCTTGAACTTAAGAGTTTTTTGACACATTGAAGTCGAACTTAAGTACATCTCTATATATAACTTTAATAATTCGTTGTAGTTGATATATGGATAAGGTTTAAGTATTGACAGGCATTTATAATAATCTAAAATATACTTTAATGTAATTTCTATTGAAACCTGTGTGTCATTATTGCAGTTGCACATTTGTAATGAAAAAGTTGAAATTAAAATGTATTAACCTTAAATGTAATATTGAATAACACACTATAGTTAAAATTGTAATCAAAAGACAAAAGATTACAGACTCTTAACTCTTAATGTGACTTGATTTTAAAGCACACTTCCTAAAAGTGGCTTTTTTATTTAATTTCTGTTATATTATCTACAAGTACATGCTTTTTTTAAAAACAAATACTTTTAGGTAATTGTAATAGATTTTAGATACACCGTGAAAAGTTTTCACCAGTTTAAACTTAAAACCTTAAGTTTAGCAGCTGCCTTAATTTTAAGTTAAATCAACTTAAAAGTACTAGTAATTTTAACTCATTTTATTGTAATGAGTTAAAATGAGTTTTTAATTTGATTTAACTTAAGTTTTTAAGTTTTTGACTTTTTTAACTGGTGAAAACTTTTTAGTGTACACAAGTGTACATTCAGTACAACTTATTTTTCCCAACAGACCTGTGTGACATAATCTTTAAAAATTCTCCTTTTGTGCTCCACAGAACAGCATACATATTTGAAACAGCTTGAAGGTGAATAAATAATGTCATTTTGGATTATATTATTGTCAGATCATCTCATGTAGGAAGATTTGTTTTTTAAGGTTTTCCTAAAACTGAATATTAACTATTGCATTTACCCTCGGTTTCACAGACAAAGATTAAGTATAGTCCTGGACTAAAATGTAAGTCTGAGCTGTTTCAACTAAAAGAAACTTGCAGTAACTGGTATTAAAATATGTCAGTGCATTTGTTTTGTCTCAAGATGCACATCAGTAATGTTTTTTTTTCTAAGGCGCGTTTATTAAAATGATTTAAATGTCCTATTTGAACTATTATCTAATCCTGGCTTAACCTAAGCCCGGTCTGTGAGGTCATAGTTAGCATGGCATTTTGTCACATGCCACATTGGCTTTTATATTTGTACAAAAATAGACTACAATATATATTTAACTACATAATAATATGTATGACATAATAATGCACCAGAGACTGAACATCAACAAATTCTGCACTTACAACTGAATATAAACAGAGGACTTTCTAATAATCTAATAATGACACCTAGGTAATTGTACAGTATCACTAAGGTGTTCTAAATTGTTGCTAAGTGACTGCTACGT
>JAHKKF010516628.1:3605-20943 GCA_019740295.1 Labeo calbasu | reverse complement strand
CGGCTCACAGATACTCACAGAGTTTGAAACTTCACAATTGACAAACATGGTGCTGGAGTTTTCTGATATTTCAGCCTCCCTGATTTTGCTGTCGGCTTCTTTGTTTGGTTCTGCTGTGTTGACTGTCGGCCAGTCTCCCTAATTCATGAAACATACATGCTATGCATTACAAAATGTATGAAAGGCACAATATAATGTAATAATTGTGAAAGTATGTGCACATCTAAATCTTAACAAAAATGCTTGAATATCATTGAATTGGAAAACATATATAAGCGAGTGTCGCTAACACTGTTTTTTAATAATAATGTCTTTTCTAATGCAATGCAGTGTTTTAATTGTCCAAATACTGTCGGGCAAAAGCTGTGACATGAGATTCAAAAGAGCTGACCAGTAAAACCGTGCCATAACTCACCCGCTGGTCTTGAACAGGTGTAGACAGAGCCGTACTGACTCTCGTACCCAAGCGCAAACGCTTTTTCCATGTGTAATAGTACTCAACGCACTGAGAAACTGATTTTGTTTTGACCTAAATAATAAAAGAACACATTCTCACAATCACCAAACCACAAGGTCACAAATGAACGCTAATGTATTCACTAAAAGCAAAAGATTATGTTAAAACAGAGTTTTTGCGGGTCTTAAATTATGCTTTTCCACAAATTAAGGCCTTCAAAAGGTGTTAATTCACGTCAGAAAGTCTTCATAACGTTATAACTTTCATCTTCCTTAGTATTTTTATTTTGTTTTTCAATACAAACATCTAAACATCCTTCGATCAAGATACATTTACTTGAGATGCAGATTAAAGATACAAAGTGTTGTTTTCTGAGAAATCGAACAAAATTAAGTAAGTTTATGCTTAACAACAAGACTTATTTTGTTTCTCAAGTAAATGTGTCTTGATGTAAGAATCTTTAGACATTTGCACGGGAAAACAAGACAAATACAAAAGAAAAAGAAAAACATCACTTTTTTGCTGCGTGGTCCGTAAAAGTTATTTCCATATTCTAGAGTTAGCATAGCTATTCAAAGCTGAAATAAAAATTAATAGAGATCTGTTGAAAATTTGTATTTTACATTTAGAAAATATATTGTTTTATTCAGTCTCATTCCTTAAATTTTTCTTTACTTGGTCTTGAAAAGGCCTTAAAAAGTGTTAAAACCTGCACAAACCCTGTAATATTTATTCGACCACAAATACCATTTTCTGGACAAGATAGAAGTCTTTGTTATGCATTAAAAGTGCTTTGTTCAGCTGCCGTTTTTCCTGAAGCGTCCATCTGTCTGATCCTAGTTGATGAGAAGAGAAGAATCGCTGTAATGTGGCGCATTCAGCATTTCAAGTATTTAAGGCCAGATTTACTGAACAGGGCAAATTAGCGTGAGAACGCAAACACATAAAAGCACCAAAAGTCCTGCGGCTGATTTACTGACAGCATGCACATTAAAGAAAACAGACACAGCAAGATCGTTTCCATAATGACCAACGCAAACAGCTCAAACTAACATTTGGTTTAAGACTTGTTTTTTCGTGGTGGAAAACAATGGCGCAAATACCAGTAAATTGACTCTTAAATCTTAGTAAAATCATGTTGCGTGATTCATATAGATACTGTCCTCCCGTAAAATTAGCATCTGAAAGGGAAACGCCTACTAAATGCATATGCGATAAGATCAGCCGCAAAAATGATTGTGCCCACTCCTTTTCGCGTCTTTAGTAAATCCTGACAGTAGTTTTTTTTTTTAATGGCAAAAGAGGGTTTGCACTGGTGCAAGCTGTTCGTAAATCTGGCTCTTAGTTTATAATCTTCTATATATAATTTAATGCTTCCCCAGGAAGGAATACTTGCATATGAGAATACCACAGTAAAAAGAGACAAAAATAGTTTTTTGTGGGAGGTACAAAAACTTACACACCTGCGTAATGATAGTC
The DNA here is from genome assembly GCA_019740295.1 of Labeo calbasu. NCBI lineage: Eukaryota > Metazoa > Chordata > Actinopteri > Cypriniformes > Cyprinidae > Labeo > Labeo calbasu. Next base: position 19,007 of record JAHKKF010516628.1, on the reverse strand, counting down.
TGTTTTGGGGCTGGATGTGTTTCTCGGCAGTGTTTGCAGGAGAAGCTTTTCAAGGGTGTTCTGGAACACGATAGTTATTTTAAGACTCTTTAGAGAACGAGAGAATGAGTGTTAGTGCCAGAAAGTGATAATAAGAAAAATACTAACCATAATATCTCCTCTGCACTCGAAAAGACAGTGCAGGACATATTCTGTGTTTGCTCCACCGCCTGGTAGCACACTAGAGCACGCCATTTTCAGAAGATCGTCCACTAAAAGGGGAAAAAGTCAGTGGTAGTCAGATATTGGTGCTTGCTTTTTCCTTAATGTGCACAAAAAATAAATTAACCATTTAAAAATGTATATTTGTGAACCCTGGACCACAAAACATAACATGCATAAAAATAGCATGGGTATGTTTGTAGGAATAGCCATAAATACATTGTATGGGTCAAAATAATCGTTCCATGAAGATGTAAATTTCCTATCATAAATATATCAAAACTTAATTTTTGATCAGTAATATGCATTGCTAAAAACGTCATTTGGACTACTTCAAAGGCAATTTTCTCAATATTTTGATTTTTTTTTTTTAGCACCCTTAGATTCCAGATTTGTATCTCTTTGAATCACAAACAAATATTGTCCTATCCTAACAAATCATACATCAATGGAAAGCTTATTTATTTAGCTTTTAGATTATTTATTAATTTCAATTTCAAAAAATGTACCCTTATGACTTGGTCCAAGATCACATTTTAGACTCTAAAAACTTAAATGTGACAAATTTCTGTTTTCTTGTTAAACGTAATCCACATTTCCAGTCATTTTTTAAAAAATCAGTGTAGTTAACTTTATTACTTGGCTGAAGAATGATTTTATAATGTTTTGCTTTGCGTCATGCCTAAGAATAACTGTTCTGCATTGTAAAATCACTAGTGCATGTCGCCTAGTTGCGGCACAAAATGTTATTTTAGTTACCGTTCTGCTCGTTATCAGGGGTATCCAGTTCTTTGGAGGGTGACCACAGAAGAACAGCATTATGGGTATCTTCCTCTGTGAGGGTTTGACCCTTAATGTCTGGGATCTTTGCTTGAAAATCCTCACCAACATTAATATGACTATTAAGAACATAAATTACAGTTATTGATTATTAATTCACTTTATATTCAAACATTATGTAAATATTTGATCAATCAAGTAAGCAGTTGACGGTAAAATGATGTGTAGTAATGCATTGTTTTGCTGGCATAGCTTAAAGTTGAAGAGTGCAGTGTTTCGATCTTGAAATGCTTTAATGAAAATGAAACCTCAGATCATGTGGTTTTATTGAGGGGAAGTGTGGTGAAAAAGTGAAGAAACTCACTTTAAAAAATTACACAGTATGTCAATGCATTTTCATTTGTCTGCTTTATATAAATATATATGCAATACCAGTCAAAAGTTTTTGAACAGTAAGATTTTTTATGTCAGAAGAAGTCTCTTCAGCCCATTTATTTAATCCAAAGTACAGCAAAAACTATTACTATTTAAAAAGTTATTTTAAATAGTAAAAATATTTCAAAATTTCATTTTTTTTGTTTGAATATATTTATTAATGTAATTTATTTATGTAATTTATTCCTGTGATCAAAGCTACATTTTCAGCATCATTACTCCAGTCTTTATTATTATTATTATCAATATTTAAAACAGTGGAGTAGATTTTTTTTCAGGATTCTTTGATGAATATAATATTTTTTTTTTTTGGGAAAGAAATTATAGAAATTAATACTTTTATTTAGCAGGGATGTTTTAAATTGAAAAGTGATGATAAAGACATTTATAATGTTACAAAAGATTTCTGTTTTAGATAAATGATGTTCTTCTGAACTTTCTATTCATCAAAAAAAACTGATAAAAATCTACTCAGCTGTTTTCAACAACAATAATAATAATAAATGTTTTTCTGAGCAGCATATCAGAATGTTGTATAATATAATGATTTCTGAATGACTGTGTGACTGAAGTAATGATGCTAAAAATTCAGCTTTGAAATCACAGAAATAAATTACATTTTAAAATATATTCAATAAGAAAACAGTTATTTTAAACAGTAAAAATATTTTTTACTGTTTTTGCTGTACTTTGGAATTAAATAAATGCAGGCTTGGTGAGCAGAAGAGACTTCTTTAAAAAACATTACAAATCTTATTGCGCAAAAACGTTTGACTGGTAGTGTATAAATTTTGATCAAACATTGAAATGCTTACGGTGTAACATTAACTGCTTTCTCCCTTGCGGTCTCACCACAGTCATCCATATCACCTGTTATAGACAAACATTGACAATGCATATTATAATGAGAAAAATACAGCTACTGAAACAATGCATTTAAAATAATTGAGCAAAAACAACAGTTTCATTTTTGCTATTGTCATAAAATCTTGTAAAAGCCTGTTTGTAAATTTGACTCCATTAATTGAGACTAACCAGCCCCATCTGCAACAGATTCAACCCTGCTGCTCTTGCCTCTTCCACTGATGGCACTGAAGAGGCCTGATCCCGGGCGTACGGGGCTGAGCATGGGCGGAGGGGTGTACGGCACGTCGTCCCCTATGCTGCTCGGCGTCCTCAGCTGACTGCGGAAGAGTACGGCGCCTCTGGATTCCTGACCGGCGCTGGGCGGAGGAATCATCAGTGGGACCAGACAGTGACGGTACCTCTTTTTCACCTGCTTCGGTGCACATTCTCCATCCGAGATGGATCTCTTGATCTAGAATGTGTTATATGGGGGGTGTAGGTTAGTTAAAGGAGCCGAGGAATTATCTCCATATAGTGGACTTATATGGTGCACTCGAGTTTAAACTTCCAAAATGCAGTTTCAATGCAGGGTCCAAACGGGTCTTATCTAGTGAAACGATTGGTCATTTTCTTAAAACAAAATAAAAATGTGTGTACATTTAACCTCAAATGCTCATCTTGTCTAGCCATACGCATGCATACCCTGTGCAGTCCCAGTTAAGACAGTTAGACATGAACTGACATGAACATTTGGATGACAACGAGGTGAGTACGTTATCTGTACATTTTTGTTCTGGAAGTGAACTACTCCTTTAACATAAACATCTGTCAGATTTACATGATTTATGGATGTACATTCATTCCACATGAATCAGTTAGAGGGATAGTTCACCCAAAAAAATACAAATTCTCTTACTCACCCTCATGTTGTTCCAAACCTTTATGAACTTGTTTCTTCCGTTGAACACAAAAGACGATGTTCTGAAGAATGTTGGTAACCAAACAGTTGGTGGTAGCCATTGACTTCCACAGTATGCAAAAATACTATGAAAGTCAATGGCTACCGTGAACTTTATATTTAACAGCATTTTTTTAAATATCTTATTTTGTGCTCACCAGAGGAGAGAAACTCATACAGTTTTGGAACAACATGAAGGTGAGTAAATGATCACAGGAAGTCTATGAAAGCCCATTTCCGCCACTGAATAAAAAATAAAAAAGGTAATTGCGACTTTTTATCTAGCAATTCTGACTTTTTTTTTAGAATTGTGTGATACAAACTTGCAAGTTTGTGTCCTGCTTTATATTACTTGCATCAAAAAATAAACACGATGTACTTAATGTGATCATGTTGTATTGCAAAACACTTTTGCTGCTATTGAGGTGGGATATGAGTAAGGTTAGGGAGAGGTTTGGTGGTATGGGTAGGTTTAAGGGTGGGTTAAGGTTTAAGGGATGGGTCAACAGTGTAATTAAAAATGTAATTACAGAAATTAATTACAGATGTAATTACATGCAGGTATTTTTAAAAATCTAAGTACAATATAAATACATGTACGTATACAGTAAGTGCATTGTGTCAAATGATTAATTTCAATGTAAGTACTTAGTAGTTAAAGTCACTTAATATGAAGTGGGACCCAAGTTTGCCTTTTTCTTGCAATTGTGAATTATAAAGTCATAATTGCATGATATTAATTTGAAATTGCGTGTTATAAAGTCAATTCTGACCTTTTATTTCGCAATTGTGTTTATATCATGCAATTCTGAGAAAAAAAGTCAAAATTGCGAGTTTATATCTTGCAATTCTGGCTGTATCACTTGCAATTGAGAAAAAAGTAGCAATTACCAATAGCAATTTTTATTTTTTATTTGGGGCAGAAGCGGGCTTTCATATCCATATCTTTAAGAAACACAAACATAATTTGTTCTCATAACATCATCAAATTAAGTTATTCAGTTATTTTGACCAAATTAAGTACATAAAAAGTGATTTAAAGTTATTCCATGACAGTTTATTTCATTTTATCAATTTTTTTTTTGGTCTGTCATTTCACTGAAATATCAAATAGTATTAGCTAGCTAACAAACTGTTACTGAACAATAACACATATTAGCATGCTAACTGCTACTTTTGCCCCAATCTGCACCACAATAGTAGCCCAGTGTAATTGAAATTATTCTAAATCCCAACATTATTAAATGCTATCAAGTCTCACCTATTTCTCATCTTCCTCAAAAACACACACAAAAATTTGTATTCATTTTTACTCTCCCCACTAAGTCCTGTGCTAAGCATACAGTTATGTCAGCATCTAAAATAATTTAAAGTGTTTGATCGGTTCACACCCGTCCTACTTAATTCAAACTGATAGACTGCACATTTTAGAGGTTTACATTAACTGAAAGCAAATAAATCAAGATTAGCAATAAAGTTTATACCATTTTTAGGTATATGACGGCTTGAATTGGCAGCAGTAGTCAAATACATTTTGATATCCTTTGTCAAGCACATTTTTCTATTAAAACAAAGTTGGGCAGGATATATTAAAGTGCTCTTAGCATTATTTTTCATAATGCAATCAATTTACGTTTATTATTTTTTAATGGAATATTGTTGTGTTTATTGTCAGTTATTTATCCGTGCACATCATTATTGTAACTTCATGTGCCCTTGTCCTATTTTATCAAAAAGTTAACATAAGAATGAAGTTTTACATTTAAAAACATTTTGAGCATCAGCAGTCTATAAACTCTCATGATGCTAAAGTGATGTTTCAGATCTCGATGTCAGAGCTTTTACATTTTTTTTAAACGGCTGTTAAAAATAACTATGAATGCCAGAAACTCACACAGGAAGGGTGGTTTCGTACAGACGGCAGGGGTGACTGTGTACCGGACTTAATTAAACCGCTTTGCTCATCTTCTTTCTGGTGGCACAGAAGGCTGATCGTGAGTTTGTTTGGGTAGTCCTTGACAGGTACTGACACAGGTAAGATGATGGGGTTGGTTTGAGCAGACTCAGACAGATTAATGTGCCCATCTCTCTGTTAAAACAAAGAAATACAAACAATGAGGCAAATCAGCACGTGATTTTCCACAAGCCATCTCACTGATGATCAAAATGACTCTGGTTCGTACTGTTTTGAGAGATGTGGGTTGTGTCCGCAGTCCTCCATGTGAGCGCATGTGACCGTTCAGAGCTGGAAGACTTTTGAACTCTCTGTGACAAACGGTACATCGCATCTTTGCATGAGATCCGTCTTCTCTCGACAACCCAGGTTCTGTTCTACAGAAATCCAAATCCACATACCATATTATATATCAATAATATGAGTGGAGCATTGAGTTTTTTGTTCCTTCCCACATTTGCCTTTTTTTGCACAATACGGGACTAAGATAATATGTACTACAATGAAAAACAATTGGTGTAGAAACAATCAGAAAATTGCTAGTAAATTTTACAAAGCAGCAAGTAACACTAATGAAATTTTGAAGTAGTAAAACTGAAATATGACCCTGGACCACAAAACCAGTCATAAGTAGCACGGGTATATTTGTAGCAATAGCCAACAATACATAATATGGGTCAAAATGATTGATTTTTCTTTTATGCCAAAAATCATAAGGATATTAAGTAAAGATCATGTTCCATAAAGATATTTTGTAAATTTCCTAACATAAATGTATCAAAACGTAATTTTTGATCAGTAATATGCATCGCTAAGAACTTTATTTGGACAACTTTAAAGGCAATTTTCTCAATATTTTGATTTCTTTTTTTTTTTTTTTTTTTTTTTTTTTTTTTGCACCCTCAGATTCCAGATTTGCAAATAGTTAGTATCTTGGTCAAATATTGTCCTAACAAACCATACNGTAATATGCATCGCTAAGAACTTTATTTGGACAACTTTAAAGGCAATTTTCTCAATATTTTGATTTCTTTTTTTTTTTTTTTTTTTTTTTTTTTTTTTTTGCACCCTCAGATTCCAGATTTGCAAATAGTTAGTATCTTGGTCAAATATTGTCCTAACAAACCATACATCAACGGAAAGCTTATGTATTCAGCTTTCAGATGGTGTATTAATCTCAATTTTAAAAAAATTACCCTTGTGACTGGTTTTGTGGTCCAAGGTCACAAATAGTATTTTCTTAAATATACTCAAATAATGACCAAATAATATTTATGGTTGTCTACACCAAGTTGTTATAACTTGAATAAAAATTGAATAATGAGACCTCAGGTTTCATAATTCTCAATTTCACCGGGGGATGAATTAATAACTAATAATCAATTGTAAAATAATAATGAATTCTACTATTACAACAGTTTACTTAAAGTCTTTATGTACAGTGCATTACAAAAGTAGTTTTATTGTTTTTTGTAATGCACATTATACACAGTTAATACATAATAACACTTATAAATTCAATTGTTATACTATGCATTTTAAACTTGGTTGTAATTATTTTCAACAATATGTACAGTATTACAATGTACGTTCTGAATAATTATAAACATTATACTCTTTAATAACCCTTTATAATGCATTATACATAAAGGCTTCAATTAAAGTGTTTCCACAATTACTTTAAGTATATCCAACCTTAACAATACCGTATATGTCCAACTTTTTGTCACAAAATTTAACTATCTGAACACCCAGCACTTTATATTAAGTAGAACATATAAGTTGTCCATTTTTGTTTGCATACATGCTATATACTTACATATAGAAAATATCAACAGCTTAATTGTTTATAATCATTGCAAATGTATATTATATTGTCTCCCAGCTCTAATCTGCTACATGTGATTTATAAGGCTTTAATATACTGGCATTATAAATATTAACATAATTTAATTGTCAAACCTGAAATGAGGTGAAATGGCCTCATCTTGAATATCTGGTGAAGGTGCCTGCAAGGTATTTATGAGAAACATTTATCTTAAATGCAAGTGAGTCTATAATTAAGTAATAAAATAAAAAATACAGTACCTGTGACCACTGAGACGCATGTGTGGTGAGATGATGAAAAATATCCCCCCTCAAAGTCATCTGTGGAAGAGTTTTACAGACCCCTGAGCTTTTGTTTTGGAAAAGCGGACTGCAGAGGTCTTCACTTCGGTGTGGGAAGTTGAAACCAGATTGATCGTCTTTGGGACTCGAGAACACTGGTGTGTTGGGTGCCGAGTGACGAGCGTCGCTAAACACGTTGCTTTGCTTTACGGGGATCGATTGCACGTGATCTTGCACGAGGTAAGGATTGCCAGGTTGGGAAAGCGAACGAAGATGTTGTTGGTCTTGGTATTGGAAGATTTGCTGCTCCGGGACTTTGAAGTCTTGACGGTGGTCGTAGGTTGGCGATTGAACAGGTTCATGAGAGTCCAGATGAGTTTTATGTGCAAAAATCCCTCGCTGTTGTTGATTCAAAGTCATTGGGTATGACATCGGATGACTTTGATAGCCGTGCCAAGAGCTCTGTGGCTTTTGGAGACTCCTGTTTACCTGCTCCATGTTGTTCACTTTCGGTTTGTGTTGGTGGTATCCATAGTGAAACTGTTGGTGGTTTTGGTAAAGGCCGTGGAGTGGGTTTTGGCTTTCCGATTGATGGAATCCAGCCTGATCGCATTGACCTTGAATGACCATTGGGTTATAAACTGGAGACTCCAAAACCTGCCTGTCTGATCCGTCTGAAAGACTCTGAGGCAAGTGCAAAACCCCTGAAATGTGACTTTCTGAATGCTTATCATCAGTCCTGTTGCTATCGCCAAAATGAAGTTGGATGTTTTTCGTAGGAAAGGCCTTTGAGAACGAGTCCAGCATTTGATGATGAGAAGCACTGCCGTTGTCTTTGCAACTCAGTGAAGTGTTGTTTTGAGACGTGATATTGAACGGATAGATTCGAGAGGTTTCAGGCAGTTCTTCGTGAGAAGAAGATCCCCATGATGATGTCCGTCCAAACTGATTATATTCCCAGGTCCCGCCACTGTTTGGCATCTCAAGCATTGGAGAAAGTTCATGTCCTGGAGTGCCAGGAGACGTTAGCTGCTCGTGGCTGAGTCGAGGAGACATTGGAGATGATTGGATCGAGCTCACGTTTGGTACACCATAGTGAGGTCCACCCAATGCGCTTGGGCTGTGCTGGAACAAATAAGTCCCGTTGGTGTGGTTGGTAAACTGACTGGTCTCGTATAGGTTTTCCGTCATCTTTAGAAAGATTAAAGTGCCAGTTCCGTACTGTTAAATTAATGGTTTGAGGGAACGTGATTGCATGGTGGTTTCAGTGTAGCAATGAAAGACACCGTTTTCTATCATTCGTTATTTGGATAGACTCTCAAGTTGTTGTCTTCACACTGTCAGCTCTCGGCAGATTTTAAGAATTGTTTTTTTCCTATAAAACGAGACAGAAAGTTGTTACATATTCTAAAAATTACAAAGACAAACATTTTGTCTTTTAAAAGGGTCACTTTCCACAAGTTGATATGATTCTTTAGGGTCTTAATGAAAAGTGTACAATATACTTTGGTTAAAAGTTCTCAATGGTTGTGTAAAACAACACCCTTTTTACCTTGCCAAAATGAGCTCTGCAAAAATCATCCCATTCTGAGGGATTTTTTACTTTAAATGCTAATGAGCTCTGCTCACCCCGCCCCTCTTTACTCTCTTTACATTTAGCCGTGAAACTTGCTAACTAGCACATTATTAGGAAAGATGATTGCAGAGATTCATAAAAAAAMAACCCTATATTCACTTCTGCTGTAAGTGAAGCTGGATCACGAATGATTTGCGCGAACATAGACGGATATATGTAGATCGGGAGGCGCATTCCCTTCACAAACAAACATAATCTTCATCTTCAGCGGCTCAGATGTCCAGAGTAAATGACGACCACTTTGTTCATTATTACATCCAGCAACACAACACCTCAGTTGCTCAATCTGACATATTCTTGTCTAACTTACATGCCTCCTCCGGCATGGAAACAATGGAGGTCGGACTGTTACAGCTGATCTGAGGTAAGACGCTCCTGTCAATCAATTACCGTGGGAGCGGCCGCTGTCAGTGTGATGCCACATCAGTATCATTATAGGGTAGATTTGTACATACACTGCCAACACACGTTAACAACATGTAAAATTGAAGTTTACATCCGATTAAGAATAACCTGCATTTAATTATATACAATAAGACTATCCTAGTGAAAAATAAATATACTAAAATGTATTTAAAATACATTTGTTTCATGCTAAGCATACTACAAATACATTTACACTTCATTTGTACTTTTAGTATACTAAACTGGTATACTAAAAATCTGCTAAATTGGAACAACTAGTTTTGTACTTGCACTTTAATTGTGCAAAAGTGGTGCTGAAATCCAACTAAAGATATACTTAAGGATGTTTTATTGTGCTAAAGTGGAGCTATTGCAAGTATACTTAAGGTACACTTTAAATATTTTGCATTTAAAGACTGATATTATTTAAAGATCATACAGTCCTCATCAATAGTGACATTAGAACATATTTTAGGCTTAATATTAAGAAATGCATTGTGCACAAGTAATACTCTAAATAAAGTTTAATTACAGTTTTTTTATCAGTAAGTCTTGAGCGATATGTCAGTAAACATGTTCATAGACTTTAACTATACTTAGTATAAAATAAATGCATTTTAAATCTATTACTTTTTACTAGGGTAGGAACCTGTGTTAACATCGTATGGTATGCTGCCATTCAAAAGTTTGGTTAGTAAGGTTAGTAAAGGTTAGTAAAATTATTTTTAGTCAGCAAGGATGCATTAAATTAATCAAAAGTGACAGCAAATACATTTATAATGTTATTTCAAATAAATGCTCCTTTTGAACTTCCTAAACATTTCTACAAAAATAATCAAAATAATAAGCAGGATCAAGGATCTTGTGACACTGAAGACTGGAGTAATGATGATGAAAATTCAGCTTTGCGTCACAGGAATAAATTACATTTACATTATATTATAATACAAAACATTTATTTTAAATTGTAATAATATTTCACAATATTACCTTTTTTGCTGTATTTTCTATCAAATAAATCGGGCCTTGGTGAGCATAAGAGACTTCTTTCAAAAAATGTCTTAAAATCGAACATACCCCGAACTTTTAAGTAAACTTTAAACTAAATTGTTCACAGTTTATTGCAATTTTATTTTCTCAAATACTTGTCAAAGTCCAGATTGTGTGTAAGATTAATTAGTTTATTTTCATACAGAAAATAATCTGTCTTTAGCAAACTAATAATATCTTATTTTTCCACCCACAGCACATACAGTAAATTCACACCATGACTCAGTCTGAGGCTTCCTCTCACATCTAGAATACGAAGTTTAGACACCATCTTATCACTTCCTGTCACATGGTCTGTTTAGAACATAGGACGGCAGTTTGATCAGTATCTAAGCTCTTTGAAAGATGCTGCTGTCCTTAAAATCATTTTCGACGTAATAGCGTTTTTACATAAATTCAGAACCTAGTGAACTGAATACATCTCAGAGCAAAACTATGATGTTTGAATGCCTTAAAAATACACTTGCAAAACATTTCAACTTCTAAAGTATTACCTATATGCAAAACAATATACACAAATGTAAAGAATAACACATAACACTTTTACCCTTGTAGGTTTTAGAAAGGCCAATTGTTGAGTGTGTTGTCTGAAGAAAGTCTGCGAACAGATCTTTGGTTCAACTCTCTGAATCAGATTAACAGCATCTCAGTGTCAAAGGCTTAAGAGTGCTTTGTGGTTTCGAAAGTTTCCATCTTCACTTTAGTCTGTTTACTGAGTGTGTGAAGCCGTCAGACTCTGACCAGTGAGTGGAACAAGGCGACTGTTAGACCTTTAGAAGTAAACTTAAAAGCGATGCGTGTGTAGCAACAAGCACAACTGAAAGATCTCCAAAAAAAGAGACCCTACTGAGGCACAAGTCGACCCTTGTCTATTTTTTAAAAATGGCTAGCTGATCAGCCTTTGAGTTAATGTCCATTTGCATTTACATTTGCATCCTAAGAAACTTGCAAATCAGAAAAATTAGTTGCAAATGAAGTTTTTTCTAATTGAATTAAATTTAATTTTTTATTTGAATTTATTAATTATTTTAATTTTAAATATACATTTATTTATTTAAAAAATCTATTTGATATTTTAATTGTATTTCTTATTTATTTTCAATTTTTTTTATTTTTGCGCCTTTTAGCTCCCTTTTTTTGGTGTAACACATTCAGCCTAATTGGATGTGCAGTTTTTTTTAAAATTCAGTATTAAAGCAGCATCACACATTTACTGTGGCGTATTTATAATAGTGACAAACAGCTGATTTACTGATACCAACAAGTATAAAATAATTTTTCAGTTTTTAATCCATTTGGAATTTGTTCTCCATCTAATTGATGTGGTGGAATGTTGGAATTTATAATGATGATGATAAATTCTACAAGAATATCAAATTATATTGTAGTTCAAAAGTGACAATTGTTGTCGCCTGAAGCGAAATTAAAAATTATAGCCTCACATTTACCCAGACATCTGGATTATTTTTAATAGAATCAAGTAATTTTTATAGAATAATACTTTATGTGCTTGCATGAAATTTACATTGCGTCAACTCTTGTGCGCAATGGCGGAAAAATGAGACGACAAAAATAATATGTTTTTATGCCAGATATGACTGTTATTTGTTCATTTCAACATTAGTTGAGAAACTTGAGTTGCATCTTAACGGTTTCATTTACGCGCTACTGAACTTTAGCCGCTCTTGAGGTAAACCCAGCTTACCCAGTGCTCATAACAGTACATCTGATGTGTGTTTTTAGTTACAGACCATTTTTAGAAAGTGCAGCTTGCATATATGGTTCAACAGAGACTCAAGTCAGTCAGACAATGGTCAAGTTCTTTAAACCATATCTGTACATATAACGCAATCAAAGCTTGCAACACTAATCCGCAACCCCGCTGAGGTCAATGCATGCAAGATCGTATGGATGGACATTATTGCTTTTTTATTCAGTTTGTTGTCTATTTAAAGGCATCTTGACATTTTTAGAAGATGCACATACTGCATGTATTTTTTAATGCTAAAAACTGTGATAACAACAAATAGTAATGCTTACCTCTCTCATTGCTTTATGTCCGTAATGTGCTTTTTTTTTAGAAAAGGCCGCCCTTTCAAATTGACCCATCAAGATGCACTGAATGCCTTATTAGATAAAACAAAAAGACGAGTCAAACTGCATCGCGGATAAAAAACAATAACTCAAAAGGCACAAGAGAAATGGGAAGTAAGTTCAGTTCATACTGCTGAGTAAGGAATTATGCCTGTGTCCTCTTATAGCTACAGCAAGTGTCTAAAGGCCTTAGTGGGTTCAAGGAAGTTCAGGAAATGTCATCGTTCTCTTTACGCCGAGAGACTTCCGGGGTTTAACCACAAGCTATTTTCTTAACCTGCTATTATTTGTCTCATACATTTTTTAGCTGGAAACTTGAGGAGGATATAAATCTACATTAGAACGCTTAATGTCAGATTCACTTGTTTCTAGTGACGTTGTTATCGTACATGGCTATAGATGCAGTGTGCATTTTTGGATCTAATCAAGTGTAAATGTAAATTATTGTTGCCTTATTTTTGTTTTAGTATGTATTGTCAGCTTGGCCACAATTCTCCATTCACACACGTATAGAAAGTTCACCGTTTCTTGTGAATGTGTGCTGTGGTGAACGCAGACTGGCAGAGATTTGCTGCCATCAACAGTTTCATAGTGAATAAGAGTACGATGTGAACTAAAAGCCTCCTTTAAAGGAATAGTTGACCCAAAAATGAAAATTTGCTGAAATGTACTCGTCCTCAGGCCTTGTAATGTAGCATTGCGTCACTTGCTCACCAATGGCTCCTCTGCAGTGAATGGGTGCCGTCAGAACGAGAGTCCAAACAGCTGATAAAAACATCACAATAATCCACAAGTAATCCACACCACTATAGTCCATCAAAAGCTGTGTTTATCATAAAAAAATCCATCATTACGACATTTTTAGCTTCAAATCATTGCTTCCAGCTAATATGCGAGTCCTCAATCCATAACACGTATTACGGACTCATGTTTTGGCCAAAAGTGGTGGGTTATAGTTAAAACACCTTAAAGATGGACTTGTTTCATACTAACGGACAGCTTTTTGCTTTACAAGACATTAATTGGACTGGAGTCATGTGGATTGTGTTTTTGTCAGCTGTTTGGACTCTCATTCTGATGGCACCCATTCACTGTAAAGAATCCATTGGCGAGCAAGTGATGTAATTCTACATTTCTCCAAATTGGATGAAGGAACAAACTCATTGTGTGCTTTAAATGTGAATAGATCACATATAAATGATTATGAATTTTATATTTAAGTTTTCCTGTGTTTATGCTTACTTATAGTCAGGTTGATGTCCAGAGAACAGACGGCAGTGCCGTCTTGCTAATCTGTATTAAACCGGTGAGTTAAAAATAAACAATGCATGTGAGTATGAAATCTTTAGATAAATATTCACCACATCCGTCTGTAACTGATCACAAAAATGATGTCACAGGTATCTTGCACGCAGTCTTATTTATATATGGGTGCGTTTGTGTTATAAATAAAAGTTGTGTTAATTAAACCGGCACTGACTGCATTCGCATGTATTAGAATTTTCCGATATAAAGTGGAATTAGGTCATAGTATGGTTTTGTAAGCAACCCGTTTGCTGTAATGTGCAAATTATGCGCATGCAAAACATGGTCTCTGTTCAATTCACAATTAGCTATAAGTGTCATTTGTTCTCAGCTATTTTCTGTCTTTTCATGTCCTCCAGTGTTTTCAATTATATTTGAATTAAAGATCGATTTAATGTGCAGAACCGTCTTTTTCAACTTTTCACCCAAGATTCCACAACTAGGCCTCATTTTAAAAAAAATGACTGAGAAGTAAGAAATAATGAAACACTTTTTACTCGCACTGGGGTTTCCATCATAAAAAATTTATCTGATCATAAACTTGCACCTGTTAACCGAAAGCTTCTGTTTCCATTTGCAGTTAAATGGTTATACAAACTGATGCAGTTTAGTGCAAAAAGTTTAAATATAGAAAATAATCAGTCAAAATTAATAATAATAAATAAAAGGAAGGAATAGATTAATTTCAGAATTATTTCAATATTTTTTTCTAATCCGAGCAAAGATTATTTTTGTGAGCCTAAAGGACATTCAAATCAATATACTTTCATAATCTGCTTCCATTTTGGAGCATCATTAAATATAGTGTTTGAGGTTTACAAAAACTGCTGTAGAAATGCAGAGTACTTACCTTTTTAGAAAGTGAAAGGAGACATGATGAAGCTTTGGTAGAGTTCATGCTTCATCTTTCAGCTGAAGGATCCAGTGATCACATGACACACGCTGCCATCAACTCTAAAAACTTTTTTGTTTCCAAATAGCGGTTCAGTTTTTAAGAGCTAAAATCCATATGTAAAGCTGTAATTCGGTAGAAAGATCTGCAGTGAATGTCAGCAGTGCCCTCTGCTGTAAAACACACTTCCGTATAATCAACATCCTCTAAACACAGTTTCACTATGACACATTGACACTTTTTTCTGATTAAACCACCAAACTTTAACATAAGAGTTTATTTATTTGGTTGTTTGTTTTTACTTTATGAAGATGATGTGTTGGTGTTGTTATTGTTGCTATTTTATTTTTCAGCTAAATAATAATAATAATAATAATAATAATAATAGAGGAAATCTACTGTATTATATTAATTTCCTACATATTTTATACAGTTCTCACACAAAACACATTAAATTGTATTTATTACTATAATAAAATGTAAGGTAACAACATTTATAACATGTTTTTATTACTATTTTTTTTTGTGAGAACTGTATAAAATATGTAAGTTGAGGAAATAATATAATGAACATACTAATAATATATTATGTTTATAATAATGACTTCCTTCTCACATGTAACTCATTCAAATATTTTTTTTTTCTAAAGAAGAGGTATTTTACCAGTAATGTGTAGGTAAGAATGTATGTTTAGTAGAGCCAAATTATGAAAAATATCATCACAAATATAGTACAT
>JAHKKF010516626.1:0-11635 GCA_019740295.1 Labeo calbasu | reverse complement strand
TCCAGGAAACATGCAAGTATCTTCTGTTGCTTCCAAAGGGCCGTACTAAATGGAAAAAAATTATACCTGAACAAAATAAGAAAAATTTCCATCCTGTTCAAAAGTTTTCACCCCCGACTCTTAATGCATTGTGTTTCCTTTTGGAGCATCAGTGAATGTTTGAACCTTTTTTAATAGTTGTGTTTGAGTCCCTCAATAATTGTCTTCAGTGTGAAAAGATGGATCTCAAAATCATACAGTCACTGCTGGAAAGGGTTAAAATATCCAAAAGATGCTGAAATACTTAAGAATCTGCAAGACCTGGAAGATTTTTCTAAAGAACAGTACTCAGTTTAACTGTTCAGAACAAACAAGGGACTCATGAACAACCATCATAAAAAAACAAAAAAAAAACAAAACACAGTTGTAGTTTCTATCTATCTGTGTTACATGTGTCTAGTTACATGTAACAGCATTAATTTAATTACAAAATAAATATTAGGGTTACTTGCATGTAATTATGCAAAATTAATAGTTGTTTTAATAGTAAGTACATGTAACAAGGACACCTTAAGATAAAGATGAATGTATAGATATATCTAATCTAATCATATACTGGCTTTCTATCTGTTTATAGTTCTGTTGTTTTTCTGTCTGTATGTTGTTCTATTGTTCTGTCGTTCTATCTACCGTTGTATCTATCTCTGTCATTTTCTGCTATTCTGTCTCTCTAAGCGCTGTATATGTTTGGGTACTCACTGGGCTGTGCCGGGCCCTTTGACCTCTAAAGGCTAAGCCCTATTTGGTCCAATTATTAGCCAAAATGACAAATTTGACGTCCTTTCAAAAACCTTCATATTAAAGGCTAAAGTAGCGGGTTCGGGCAGTGACTAATAAGAGCGAACTGGTCCTTTAACGATGAAAGATACACCACGCTACTCCTTGGAGAACAATCATTCCCACAATCCCCTACTGTGTTGTGACCCCTTGCCCTCTCTACGGACACAGGATAGAGGGATCCATAAGTTGATTTGGAAGCTGCAGTGACCAGTGCTGAGCGCGGCTGACCGCTGCCGTTGCCTAGACGTGAGTTCTGTTTGCTGGGTAAACATACCTCACATGGCCTTCCTCCTGCCTTCAGCACCAGGGGTTTAATCCCAGTCTGGAACAGCCCTGTTTTAACACTTAGCTACTGTGTGAAACTGTAGGATGAGAAAAAGATGCTCCTGCACAAGTTGTTGTTGTAAAAATGCCCTGTGTGTATATGTGTGTGTGCACTAAGCACACAGAAGCAGTTAGTTGCCAAACACCTGCTCTGACAGAAGCATCCATAGGCTGGAGATCTGCTCTTGTCGTTTATTTTTTACACTTCTTCCAAATGGGCTGCTGTCTTTACAAGCAAGGTGATAATCCCACTTTTTATAGCTGTTAAGATTGCGAACTGGCCTGCTTTTGGAGTGTTAAAACCCATGACTGGGATCTGGAAGACAGGAGATCTCTAAACAGCAGTCGCAACAGCCGCTCTGAGCGAGGCCTACTGTATGTCTCAGCCAAACTGGATTAAGTCCTAACCTCCTCTTTACAGCGATCTTCAGCATGTGAAACATGACTGTGGCGGGATGGAGCGTTTCTTTTGCGTACAGACTGTATAAAAAAACTGAACTGAGGACAAAAAGATCCCCCCAAAACGACTGGAGGAAGAAGAGCTGTGTGAGACCAACTGAATGCCATTGTTTGTCTGCATGTTGTTTTTGTGTGAGGTCGTATATTGATGTAACCTCTTATCAGAGCGAGGCAGGTCAGTTTCATCTGAACGGCATTAAATGGAGCCTTTCATACGTGTACCTCAAATACAAACACTCTTCATTCAAGGCCAAATTGTTTTCCATGAAAAACTGATAAAAAATGTGTTCATCGCTGTGCAAACACTGACCATTATTTACATCTGTGAGGCAAAAAAAAAATCCATTTTGGGTGGAAGGAACAAGGATTGATGACTTATGGCTGACAGGGCGTGGGAGGAGTGTTTCATGTGGTCGGGCTACTTGTTACTAAATATCTTTCTCACCCTTTCTCTCTGTAACTCTCTCACCCACTATGTGCATGGTATAATATCACAGGTTAAGTTTATTAACCTTGCTGGTAGATGATTTCAGACCTGCTCAAGGTCTGCTAGACATACAGGAGAAACACAGATGGGAAAGTTCCCAGAATTCCAGACATGTTAGTAGTTATGACCTCAGCAAAAAAAAAGCTCGTAACACTTCCAGGTCTTACTGTAAACAGCAGAATGCTGAAATCACACACAATGCAGTGTGGTCATTCAGTCACCAGATATTATGGTAAAGCAATATTGTTTTGCCAGATGTTGTTTTCCCTTCATATTTACAGCAAACTAGATAATTAGCCCACATTTTCCAGGAAATTGTGCACAGTTGTCATAGGAGTACTGACTCATACCACAGCTTTTAAACAAGCGACATTATAATATAGTGATTCACATAACTTAAACAAGCACCTATTTCTGGAAAATCCTGTTTTGCTTAAGTATAATGCATAGGTGTGATTTTGTGGTCATGTTGGAATAAGTTTAAATTATATTTAAATAAATATGTTGAATATTTGATTTAATATTGTATTGCACATATACATTTGTAGTAAGTTGCAGAGAATGTTTGGTGCATTTAAAAAGTTTTTTTAATAGTGCATTTTTTAAACTCCCATCATCATCCCAGGATGCCATGGTCGGATCTATAGTATCTTGTTCTTGTCAGTGTCAGATAGAGGCTGCATGTTCAGCCTGCCTGTTCCCAGCTGGAGGGACTGGCTGATCAGAGCAGACAGGTGTTCACAACACAAGCACAAAGGCACTGCCATTGATGACTACATGTGCCTGGCACACAAAAATATCTATAAAATAGATCCTTCACTAGAGAAAACAGATAAGGTCAGGCGGTGCGGGAAAAAAAGAAAAGAAAGAAATCTATACGGCAATGATGCTGAGAAAAAACACTGTTAAGCAGATTTTTATGGTATGCAGCAAGAACCTTTCTAATCAGCGAGAATCTATGAGAACTGCAGTGTGGCTGTTTGTGCACACCGTAGCGTGGAAACTAAGAGGCATCATAGCTTTAAGACGCTTGTGTAAATGTGTGTTTGTAGGCAATAGCGTGTCAGGAGAAAGCCACAAAGCCAGATATCATAGTCCTGGAGAATTTGTCACCCCCACAGAATAGCCACCCCACTATGTTTTATGACGTTCAAAAAGTGTAAAACCTCCTGCCGTAAAGACGTGCCCGGATACTAATAATTTCAGGCATCGTTGTGAACTAATGATGTTGAGCTTCTAAATTGTAATAAATTAAGAAAAGTGAAAGAAAGAGAGAGGTAAATGTAAATCGCTCTTTCCCAAGCATTTCTAAGATTCATTATGTGCATAACTTACTTAATAGCATTCCATTCATGCTGGCTAGGCGCTATGTCTTCCCTACATGCACTGCAAAGCCTTTATATTCTCTTGCAATGAAGGAGGGGGATGAATGGAGGCTGGGAGGGAGGGAGAAGAGGGTGCAAGTGGGAATAAAAAACATTTTAGATGTTAAGAGTTTAGTGCGTTTTCAACACAAAACATCTCCAAAAGTGGGGAAACAAAAAACGTGCTGTTTGAATTTCTGATGCGCACACACACACACACACACATGCACAGAGCTACACATGAATGTAACGGGAAGGGTACATTATGTTTTTGGAAATAAAGCTTGGGGTGAACAAAAAATGTCGTAATAAAGGGGAAGCCACCGCAAACAGAGCTGATTAATCCCCCCTCCGTTCCTTTTTCTGTCTTTCGTTCTTCCTCTCTCTCTCTCTCTCTCTCTCTCTCTTTTTTCACAGAGACACACACACATACCTCTGAAATGGTTGAAAATTATTCAGCGCAAGCTGTGGAGCTTTTGGCTGTGTTTAGAGCAAATGTAATTATGGTCTTGGGTAAGCAGGCTTCTTTTCTCTGCGTCTCTCTGCCCCACACTTCACTACCTGATGATGTCATTGGCCTTTGTGAGATCGTAGCAACTTTTCAAATCAACTGCTCGCCGTGACCTTTTCTTTCTCTAAAGTGCTTATCTTCTTTACTTCCATTTTTTACTCTCTCTCTTTTCCCCCTCAACCATTTATCTTAACCAAAGTCTTTAAATAGTATATTAGGCCGCCGATATTGCCCTCTGAGAGCTTGAGACACATTTCTGCGTTTTAATGACCTAATCAAGCCTGTTCAGGTTCCGCATGAGGTTTTTAAATTTACGAAGGAAAATCGAGCATGATTTCACAAATACATTATTTGGATTTTGCAGCCTTTATGTTTACCTTTTGAAAGCTAAAAACAAAGTTAGACCCGCCGAGCGGTTCTGTAGTCAGACGGGTATAAATATAGAGTATAAGTGCATTTTGTTGCCATTATAAATTTTCCAGTACGTCAAAGGAATGCAAAAATCTGGAAAACAAATGTTGTGACAATTGGTCTGTTAGTCTGGAGAGATTTAAAGAGCGTCTGCCTGTTCAGTCAGCGGTTTAAACATATCACACACATCTGCCCATTAAACCAGCGGTTCAACCATATCACACACATGCTTGGAACAGCGTTCCAACCCATCTCGATTAAGCGTAGGCCGTATGGATCAGAACAGAATCCACAGTGTGTGTTAGTAGCAAATACAGAATTGCATTATGCTTCATTTTATATCAGCTCAATACAGAATAGCTGGCGAGATCGTTTCTCAGCAGTGCATATGTTTTATATAAATAACGGGCTGAACAGACAGTGACAGTGAATTGGTATAGGTCTGTTGGGTGTATACACTGTATATGGCCCTTTAACATCCATTCATTCATCCGTTCTCATCTCTGTGGCTCTCAGCCCCCACCTTTACAACCTTCCCTCCCCCTTTCTTCTTCTTGTTCATCTCTTCCCAGAAAGAACGATAAAAGACCTCCTATGTTACTAATTTGGCTTGCAGTTTATTAGTGATACTATTATCAGAGGGGCTCTATTCTTGCCTGTCGAACCGTGTGTGAGCGGGAGACAGCATACAGCTTTCAGCACTATCCATAACTTAGACAGGCCAGTTATATACGCTCTTTTGTGTTTCTCTTTCCTCTCTTATCCTCCTCAGCAAAGACACCCCTTTTCTTTTCTTTTCTTTTCTTTTCTTTTCTTTTCTTTTCTTTTCTTTTCTTTTCTTTTCTTGTATTTCTGTTTTTAGTATAATGTGACATTTTGCATTGAACATAAAGATGGTGTTTGTAATATATTCTTAATAAATATTCATTACGTATTATTATTAATTATTATTATTAAGTAAATTAAATATTAATTAATTAAGATCTTTACGAACTGTACACGCACTAATCGTTCACCTGAGATTTTACGAATTCTATTTTTTCCATTTTAATTTTTCTGGATTTCATGTTTTTTATTGTAATTTTTCAAGACTTATTGGTAAAATTACATTTTATTAATCAAAAAGCATGTCTAATTAATTGAAATCATGAACGCACAATATTTCACAAAAATGACATTTTAAAGGAGAAGTTCACTTCCAGAACAAAAATTTACAGATAATCACCCCCCTGTCATCCAAGATGTTCATGTCTTTCTTTTTTCAGTGGTGAAGAAAATGTTTTTTGAACAAAAAGTGTTTCAGGATTTCTCTCCATATAGTGGACTTCTATGGTGCCCCCGAGTTTGAACTTCCAAAATGCAGTTTAAATGCAGCTTCAAAGGGCTCTAAACAATCCTAGCTCAGAAAGAAGGGTCTTATTGTCTTATTGTGTAGGACGATTTTGAAGTTGGAGAAGAAAATGAGATGGGAGTTTCTGACATACCGCTATGAACCGGAATAAACAGAGTTCACGCAGAGCTAGACAAGATGAGTGTTTGGAGTAAAAAATGTAGAAATTGTAAAATTTTTTAGAAAATAATGATCGTTTCAGTAGATCAGAACCTTCTTCCTCGGCTGGGTTTAGAGCCCTTAAGCTGCATTTAAACACCATTTTGGAACTCGGGGGCACCATAGAAGTCCACTATATGGAGAAAAAATCCTGAAATGTTTTCCACAAAAAGCATAATTTCTTTACGACTGAAGAAGGAAAGACATGGACATCTTGGATGACAAGGGGGTGAGTACATTATATGTACATTTTTGTTCTGAACGTGAACTGCTTTAAGGCCCTGTGACATATTTGTATTTTTTTTGTCCCCTCAAATTTAGTTTTATTTTTACCTAATTCTGTTTTCCCATATATTTTTTTGCACTCCATTTTGGTGCTTTCATTCAATTGTAATAATCAAGAATATCTCTAAATAATTTATTTTATTTTTTAATTTTTTTTTTATTTTCTTTCTTTCTTTTAGAAATAGTTGTGTATTTACAGTTTTCTACTAAATAAATTCAGGTGAATCCTTTTTCTGGTAAATATTCCTTTAAAAATAATGTTTTAATAATTATTTTTATTATTAGTAGTAGTACTATCATTACGTTAAGTAATATATTTCTGTCACAGGTTCCTCAAGGTAAACCAAACTTTTATTTTGACGTGTTGCTATGAAAACCTTTAAGTATCTGTGCATATTATATGACATGGTATGCATATGATATTCTTAAAAGAAGTGGTAAAATGCTAATGAAGTGACGCAGAGGCTGAAAACACATCAAGGCTAAAGCTTCATTTATTCACACAGAGATACACTGAACATGCAAGATTCATATTTAAATAGTATTTTTTCGGATTAATATTCATAGACACTATATACGATTTAAGCGTATTGACCTGCTTTTGATTTATCTATTCAAAATGTGGCAAATTCCATGACATTCCATGTTATAAAGTGAATTCAATTTTTATAACTGGATTCCGCAAATTCCGTCTGAGTTTTCCACATCACGGAAGTCATACGGCCTTAGTTATATCTCTTTAAGCTATAATCTGGTTATATTTTTAAGGCTTGTGCATGACAGCTTGGTTATTTTATGACACTTTTCCCTGTTGTTTATTACTGTGTTAAAACCTTTTAAAATGTAGTATTTTTATCTTCTCAGCAGGACCCAAATGAGAGACTCTTGAGTATTCATCTGCTTCAGCAGTATAGGATCAAAGACGTCCGGCAACTCTGGGTTTAGCAGTTTGATAGACATGACTCCTCCCCTTAATGAGCAGCCTGTTGTTTACTTCCTCCAAACTGTCTAGCCTCAGACAGGTAGACAGGAAATTCATCCCTGCCTTTTAGCAGGCTGACCTTTGAACTTCCTGTAAGTAGATGATAGATAGATAGATAGATAGATAGATAGATAGATAGATAGATAGATAGATAGATATTATTTTGTACATTTATAAAATCTCAGCACTGATCTCTCAGTTGATTCATGCTCTTTTATCCCTGTAAATGTATGATCCTTAGTGACCACTAAATTTTGTTAAACAGTTAACAATACCATTAAAATATTTTCCCACAGCCCAGTATAAAGGTCTTTCTGAAACCACCTACTTAATAATATGTGTGTGAGATGGCTTGAATGACTCATAGATTTGTTCATTGTTTTGAGCACATGCAGTACCAAATCATGCATTTCCCTTATTACACAACATAATACACATTATGTCAATGAAATATGAGAATAGCTCACCACATGCTTCACAAGGTGTGAGTTTTGTGTTACTGGATGTCATGGTTTGCAGAGTTCGTTGTGTGTAATGACTCAACCTTATGACAGGGATAGGAGTTTAGTGTATAGACAGAATGTTAAGCACTGATGTTTTTCAAACATGCCAAAGTTTACGACATGAGGGATTAACATATTTGGGAAAAACTCTACCAGTCCACTATCTTTGTGTGTGTAAGAGAGAGAGAGAGAGAGAGAGAGAGGCAAAGAGAGAGTTATCCTTTGAGAGCCAGTGAAGCCAGGGAAAATTGTTTGTTGACTGCACAACAACAGTCGAATCTCAGCTGTCAACCTCCACCAGACAGCTTGGAATTCCTTTGGGAAACAGATTAATAGTTTATTTTCATGGCAATTGCATTTAAAGAGGGGAGAAAAAGAAGCAAAGTAGTTTTGCTCGAACGTAGCCCTTGTCGCCATTAATTCAGACTTTTTTTTCCCACCTATGAATATACCTCATAATGCCTGCTGGATTCTCGACATATCCCATGCATGGCTTAACATATGCTAATACAGGGGAAGGGGGAAATAATGTTTCTTTAGATGAACGCATTCTTTCAATCTGTCCGTCAGCGAGGAGGAGTTTTGTTACCCCCTATTTAAAAACTACATAATATATGGGAATGAACTCTGGGAAAAAAAATCACTGCTTTCAGAAAAAGAAATTCATCGCTGGTCTAAACAGATTGTCATCAAAGACGCTCCAGACAAGACTTGAATTTTAAAAAAGATTCCAGTTTTACGATATTTGCTCTCTTTCTCTAAAGTCATTGGAAAATGTTATATGAAGCTAATTTTAGTATGAATATGTGACCCTGGACCTCAAAACCAGTCTTAAGCAGCACGGATATATTTGTAGCAATAATAGCCAACAGTACATTGTTTGGGTCAAAATTATAGATTTTTTAATGCCAAAAATCATTAGCATGTTAAATAGAGGTCATGTTTTGTAAATTTCCTACTGTAAATATATCAAAACGTTTTTGATTAGTAATATGCATTGCTAAGAACGCCATCTGGACAACTTTAAAGGCCATTTTCTTAATATTTTTATTTTTTGCAACCCTTAGGTTCCAGATATTCACAACAAACCATACATAAAATGAAAAGCTTATTTATTCGGATAAGATTTATTCAGATGATGTATAAATCTCAATTTCAAAAATGGACCCTTACGAGTGGTTTTGTGGTCCGGGGTCACATAGGGTCTGCAATACTCTATACACACACAATACTCTGCTTGAAAAAAAACTACATTATCTTATAATTGTTATGTTAGCATTATGGAATTATATTTAAATCATAACGTCTTTGATTAGTATAATCAGTGTACATTTGATTAGCATAAAAGATCTGTGGTTACATCATTTATTTATGAATATTTTATTTATTTTTGATCACATACAAAGCAAAACAGAACTGCTGGTTATACGCATCAGAGCACCAATTTAATACATTTTGGATGTCAGAAAACAAACGTTAAAAGCTTTGTCTCCTGTGTCTTTAGACTTTGAAAGTGTACGTTTCTCCTTGAATTTTTTTGTGTCATCCTAACTTTTAAAGGTGTTAAAAAAGCCCTCAGAGGAGGTGATCGATAAGGCGTTTGGTCGTTTACTGTGCATTAGCAGCCACATTAGCCTGCAGTGGATTTATGAGGGAGCCCCTATAAATGAGGAGTGAAATCAGCATAGTGGACTGGGTATAAATATCTGTATAATGGCAACATTGTCCTATTGTTGCTGTTGTATAACGGAGCCATTATCGATTGTTTGTGCTTAGCATGGGTTGGCTTATCAGTGCGCTCAGGAATCATAAATCTGTAAAAGTGTAATCGGGGACATATGACGTACAGTTTGAGAACAATTACCATACTGACAGTATCCGCATGCATTAGGCGTGCGTTGCGTGTGAAGAGTAAAGAGTCTGAACCGATCACCCCATCACCGCACCGGCAGGATTTGCTGTCTGGCAGATAGACAAATGCCCAAGTTGAGCTTTCTGTCATTCTAAGAATTTGTGTTAGCCGTAAGGGTTATCCTTCCACTCTTCGCTGCATTTCTGCTGAACGCTGTCTCTTATTTATTGAAGGCGGTGAGAGCAGCATGTGAAATCCTTTCTCTCACACAGACATTGGTTATATTACACAGAGCATCACTCATGAAGATGGCTCGGGTCAGGGGGGGTTGCGTTGTGCCGGATGATGAAAAGGACATTTTAAATCTATCACAATGAAAAAGAGCTTGCTTAAATCACAACACATTGTGAGCATAAACTTCACAAAAGAAAGACTTTAACAGAACTGTAGATTAGGGATGAAAATCCTTTTTAAGCCAATTGTGTGTTAGTGTAATGCCTTGAAGGACATGCGGAAACCAATCCTCTCTCTCTCTCCTTGTAAAACCCTCTTTTGAGAATGAGGCGTTCTGCGAGATAACCCTCTGAGCCTGCTCAGGTTAGACCGATCACACACACACACACACACAAACGCATCCTCACTCTCACATACGACATATGGCTCTGTGTTTTATGTGGAATGGTCTTATTCCAGATTAAAGTTGGATTTTCAAAGAAGTGCTTATCATGCTCATTAGTTTAATTTATGAGTCTGGTATGAATATTTTTCTCTGATGTACAGCTGTAAACCAATCTACATAAGCTGCTTTGTATTGTGAAATATGTATTTTATAATCATTGAAACTTATAAATGTATAAATTGACCGGACATGGATTTCATATCATGGTGTCAGTGTCATTTTTAGAAATGAATAATTTTCTTGAGCAAATTGTGAGAAACTGAGCTCTGTTGTGAATGAATGTGCACTAGCAGTCAAAAGTCTTTGGACAGTAAGATTTTTAATGTTTTTTTAAAGAAGTCTCTTCTGCTCACCAAGAGTACAGCAAAAACAGTACAATTTTGAAATATGTTTATTATTTAAAATAACTTTTCTATTATTCTGTTTTCTATTTGAATATATTTTAAAATGTAATTTATTTATGTGATTTCAAAGCTGATTTTTAGTATCATTACTCCAGTCACATGATCCTTCAGAAATCATTCTAATATTCTGATTTGCTGCTCAAAAAACATTTGTTATTATTATTATTATGTTGAAAACAGCTGAGTAGAATTTTTTCAGGTTTCTTTGATGAATAGAAGGTTCAGAAGAACAGCATTTATCTGAAATAGAAATCTTTTGTAACGTTATAAATGTCTTTATTGTCACTTTTGATCAATTTAAAGCATCCTTGCTAAATAAAAGTATTCATTTCTATAATTTCTTTCCAAAAAAGAAAAAAATTGTACTGATTCCAAGCTTTTGAATGGTATAGTGTATAATGTTACAAAAGCTTTTATTTCAGATAAATGCTGATCTTTGGATTTTTCTATTCATTAAAGAATCCTGAAAAAATGTACACAACTGTTTAAATATTGATAATAATAATAATAAAAATATTTAAACAGCAAATCATCATATTAGAATTATTTCTGAAGGATCTCTGAAGGACTCCCTGAAGACTGGAGTAATGATGCTGAAATTTTAGCTTTGATCACAGGAATAAATTACATTTTAAAACGTATTCGAATATAAAGCAGATATTTTTAATAGTAAAAATATTTCACAATATTACTGCTTTTGCTGTATTTAGGAACAAATAAGACTTGTTTAAAAAACATTAAAAATCTTACAGACCAAAAATGTTTGAGTGGTAGTGTATATATTAAATGACTATTAATAATTAATACTATTAAATTGCTATTAAATATAACTCTAAAAAAATAAATAATGACTTTAACTTAAAATACTGTACTACATTTTAAAATAAAACATGAATATTAAATAAAATAAAACAATTATGTTATGTTACACTTAAAAATACAATTTACTTTTTTTTTCATTTTTCATTTATTTTTATATGAACTTTCATCATTTTCAAAACTAAAA
>JAHKKF010516621.1:0-18967 GCA_019740295.1 Labeo calbasu | reverse complement strand
ATAGCGAGTTTGTACCACGCAGTTCTATAAGGAAAAAAATCTGAATTGTAAGGTAGTGTCGCAATTACCTTTTTAACATTTTTTATTCAGTGGTGGAAACGGCTTCCATACAAAGCTGTCTTCTTAACACTTAACATTCAGGAATGTTTTTACCCTCAGAACACTACTTTTGCATCATTATTGTTGAAACTAGTTACTACTGGCATTACACTGACAATACAGAGACAATTTTGTATTAATTTCTCCTTCTGTGGTCTGAAAAAAGAAAGGGCATACAGTATTAGAACAACACCAGGGTAAGTAAAAAAAACAAAAAAAACTATCCCTTTAAATAAAAACCTAGAAAATCGACTTCATTTTTAATGGATGTGAATGGGTCACATAAACAGTCATGACAGACAAGTCAGTTTTGATTATTCCATTTTTAATGGAAAATGTAAAACATCTCTTTAACTTCAATGTACATACAGTAGCAAACAACACGTACAGCAAATAAAGCACACCATGTTATAGAAAATCATAATTAATATATATTTATATATGTATATTCTGCTATTTACATATTACATTTCAGCTGAAAATTTCACAAGATCTTTTCTGTTTGAAACAAACACATGATAAACTGCAATTCTTTAATATTCTCTCTCTGCACAGTGAATATTTGCCAAACTGTAAATAATTTAATGTTGCTTAAACATAATAAAACCTGTCAGTTTGGCAGCTGCTGATGTGATGGAATGCTGCTATGATTGTGTTGGAATCGCTGCTCTCTCCAACCGTCCAAAACACAGCACGACAGCACGGTGAACACTTCGCAGTGCAAGAACTACTGATACAGAACGTGTCGTGAATCGTTATCGCCTTTGGAAAAACGTGTATTCGACAGTGTCGCTCTTTCTAATGGCAAGTGGAAGTGATGGGCTTTAAAGTTCATTGCACCTGTTTGGAGAGCACAGTGTACTACTTTTATCCCTCTGTTTGTCGTACCTCCACCCCTTCGCTTCCTGTCCGTGCAGGAAGACACGATGGGGAAGTTCAAACAAAGAGCATAAAATCAAAGAGAAGACAGTGACATCATAGAGGAAGTCACGGAACCTTGCAGAGTGGCCGACTTTGCTGGAATCAAGTCTTAAGAACAGACGTTTCTTCCTGGAGAATCTCGGGATTGTCTTTATGCTCCAAGGGTTTGGACAGCGGAGGAGGAGGAAATGCACTGTCAGGACTCCTCCTGTTTCACATCGTCTGTGATCTTCTCCTTCAAATGGTTCCTCAATGTGGCTATAGCATCTTTTACAGAGTGATAAAAGATGTTTTTCACCTGAGCAGAGAAAACAATGTTATGTCGGCCCGACGAGATTTCACCAGAAACTAAATGATCAACAAAATAGGTCACTAGTAGTTACCTGGAGTTTGTCTTCATAGTTCACTTGGTCTTTCAGAGGGCGGAGCTCTTGGGTTAGGTAATAGGAGTTGTGCGCATGTTCAGGGGACACAAAGTCCACATTCACTTGGATGCAACTGTGCAGATTCAGCACCTAAAAACACACAGCATGTTTAAAAACTGAACACCTGGTGGAGTGACAGCTTTAGGAAACCAGTCATCCTTCACAAGAGCTCAGGACAGAATTCTTCAAGAGGATGTAGCTGGTAAAGTGAGTGTGGTAATGCACCTGGTGCAGAGCTCCAGCAGGGATGATAACAGCATCTCCATGGAACTGGAGGAGTGTGCGGCTCTCTACGCCGTATTCATCCTGTAGCCTCTGCCTCAGCCTGGGGCTCAGATACCAGCCGCCTTCACGCAGGGGGTCGGCATCACCGTCCCACTCTGAGTCCGAGTCTGCCTCTGGATCCGCTTCAGCCTGCTGCTCAGCAGAGACCTGGAAACGCACACAGAAGCATGAATATGTAGATGAAAATATAAAGCTATGTCGTCTTCAAAGCAATGAAAGCTGTAGGAGCATAAACGGGGAGAACAACAACGGGCCCAAGACCGAGCCTTGTGGCACACCTTCGTGAACGAGTGTTATATCGCACAACTCATCCGTTACAGACAAGTAACTAAGCTCATAAGCTTTACATGATCAAGCAGTGCAGTACCTTTTGTAGAAACTCCTGGATCTTTTGTAGGTCTTTACTCATGTAGATGTGCCACAGAGCACCTGGCGTCTCATTAGGGTCTTTCAGTCGTTTCTTTACACTTTCATCCAGAACTTCTCCTTCCAAAAGCTTTAATACCCCTATCACAAAAGGTTTGACAGCCAAATTAAAGCAATCTTACACGCAAGTTATTGCTCACAATATTCCATAAAAGCTCTTATGGTGGCATTTTAAAGGACACTAGTAAATTTTTTATTTTAGTATTTTCCAAGACTGTGTAATCACGTAAGTATGCTGCTCTGAGCCTGAGTGGCAAATTCTAGTAAACAAAAACATTTTTATTTTCATTAACCAACATTCAAAATGGCTTTAAAAGAGATGTTTTGGCAGCAAACGTCTCACAAGAAGTCAAGGAATGATTTTGTATTGAAGTGCAACTATTGAGTGTTGAGTCATCTTATTTTCAAAATCCATATACAGGATGTTTTTTCCATCCAGATCTGCCTCCCTTACAGAGCAATTAATTTTACTGTCAAATAATGCTAAATAAATTAAGGCTATGGCAGTTGATGTCAAAAGTTTACACACACCTTGCAGAATCTGCAAAATGTTAATTACTTTACCAAAATAAGAAGGATCATACAAAATACATGTAATTTTTTTATTTAGCACTGACCTGAATAAGATATTTCACATAAAAGATGTTTGCATATATATTCCACAAGAGAATATAATAGCTGAATTTATAAAAACAACCCCATTTGAAAGTTTACAAACACTTAATTCTTAATACTATGTAATTGCCTGCTGTTCTTCAGAAAAATTCTTTAGGTCCCACAAATTCTTTGTTTTTTTTAACATTTTTGCGTATTTGAATCCTTTCCAACAATGACTGTATGATTTTAAGATCCATCTTTTTGTCCTCAGTGTGAAAAGATGGATCTCAAAATCATCCCGTCCTTGTTGGAAAGGATTAAAATACACACTTACATACAAAAAATGCTTAAAAAGCAAAGAATTTGTGGGACCTGAAAGATTTTTCACACATTCATATACAAGTACCTGCTTTAGATGGGGCTCCGTTTCCTTTGGCCACCCCGGCATATACCAGAATACTCATGGTGTCTGAGATTTCAACATGTAGATTGCTGGTCCCGAAGTCTTGTTCTGGACATGTTGTTACACCTGAACAAACACTGGAACATAAGGTCCATTGCATAACAAAGAGCACAACAGCACTGTCATTGTGGACAGGAAAGAAAGAATACCGTGGGCGCAGCAGAGGCGAGGACCAAGGTCAGGTCGAATGAAGAAGGAGGGCAGATGTGAGGCCAGGTTCAGATGTGCCTCTGGGTCTGTGTACTCTGGTACGGGCAAAGACTTCATCACATCATGATATCTGAAGTGGGTGAAAGCATTACATCATCAAATTGCTTTGTCTCAAAAATAGCTTTTTGAGGAAGGCATTCCAGGATTTTTCTCCATATAGTGGACTTCAATAGGGATCAGTGGTTCAAACTGCAGTTTCAGTGCAGCTTCAAAGGGCTCTACATGGTCCCAGCTGAGAAATAAGGGTCTTGTCTAGTAAAACGATTGGCCATTTTCTAAAAAAATTTTTTTTTAAATGTATATACTTTTTAACCACAAATGCTTGTCTCACACTAGCACTGCAATTTTCACGCATTACGTAATCACATTGGAAAGGTCACGTGTGGTTAGTTCTTCATCGGTGTACTTTGATTCAAAAAGCTCCATCTAATTTTCTCCTCCAACATCAAATTGTCCAATATCGTTGTTTTACCTTTTTTGTAAAGGGTGTTTGACTTTCTTTGCATGTTTGCTTTGTAAACACTGGGTCGGTATTTCCGCCTAAGTCACGCGTGACCTTTCCAACGTGACAGTAGGTGCGTTTCCATTACCCTTCAAGATGCGCAAATTTAAATTGCGAATTGAAAATACGCCTAATGGAAACGCATCAATTTCGCAAAAACTCCCATATATCGCAAAAAAGTTTTTACGCTTGCATGAGGTGGTGTTTCAGGCAATCAAAAAAGGAATATTTCGCAAAACTGCAATGGAAACAGCTTTTTCGCATTTACAGGTCACATGGCACATGTAAAAAGTCATATGATCATTCTGCAATGTACTATAAACTCCAAGAAACACCTCATACGTAGCTGTTCTCAAATATAAGGGGCTTTCCCTGATATTAATGCTTAGACTGTGTGTGCTGCACGTATCTGCGGTGTGTAACGGCTCCGATGCGATCACCGGAGCTGATGTTATGTTTATACCAGCAGCGTCGCACATGTTTCTGAAGTGGCTCTCCGCACTGCTTCTGTAAAGATACACGCATACGCCTTTTTCGATTAAATAAAGCCAAAATCCATTGCCGTGACTTATCGCGAGAGGAACAAATTAAGTTCGGTTAATGGAAACGTTGTCATTTCGCAATACTTTTTTAGCAACATTTATATAAAATCATCATTTTTTTTGCGCAAATCTGTAATGGAAACGGGCCTAATGTAATATGTGAGGTCGAGCTAGTGCAAGATGTGCATTTGTGGTTAAAAAATATTTAATTTTTTTATTTCTTTTAGAAAATGACCAATCGTTTGGCTAGATGAGACTTCTCGGCGGTGATCGTGTAGAGTCCTTTGTAGTAGCTGCATTGAAACTGCTATTTGGACCTTCAACCTGTTGGCCATCATTGAAGTCCACTATATGAAGAAAACTCCTGGAATGTTTTCCCCAAAATCCTTAACTTCTTTGCAACTTAAGACAGAAAAACATGAACATCTTGGATGACATGGGAGTGAGCAAATTATCAGGAAATTTTTATTCTGGAAGTGAACTAATCCTTTAAAGCAATTTTTAATTCCTAATTATTTTTGTTCAAATCAAGAAATAACATAGAATCTGATGCATGTGCATTTTCATTAATATGGAGAAATGTATGTTTTTTTGTTTCTGGAGCTTGTTGCACTCTTGTACTGCATGCTTGAGTTTTAAGCTTTTAAGAAGAGGTTTATTCAAATAGTGGTAAAAGTATATTCACATGGAGCAAGCATTAGCAGTACAAAGTGGTATTCAATGCAAATTCTGCTGAGGTCTGAAAGACAACATATGCTTCAAATGGTTCCAAGGGCGCCAGTACCTGGCAGGCATGAGGGCCAAAAACTCCTCCCCTGATGGCCAGTCTTTCAGTCTATACACCACTGAATCCCCTTTATCAGATTTAGGTCTCTCTGTGGGTCACATACACAAGAATGCAAATAACATTTAGTCCACAGGGTCAAAGTGCAAAATCATATTCAGAAATTTAGAATGGAATTGTAAGTTCTTAATGACTCACTTGACACATCTTCAAAACCATCCCAGAACTCTTTGACCTTGGAGTTTGTGACGCTCCCATCTCTGCAGTTGTAGAGGTCACTATGAAGGCTGGAGAACTCACGGCTGAAGTGCTCAGGCTTCCACAGATTAGCGTTCAAACTCTTGTGCAATCCAGACACCAGCACTGGCTAAAGAGAAACGGCACCAAATACAGCTTCAGAATTGTACAATATGAAGTTTCTTTTAATTGCAATGTTTTCATACAAGAAGCCATTTCTAACGTCAACCCTAATTTTTACAGAAAGCAAAACTGTAACTTCTCTTGTGAGTTAATTTCCTTTTCATCTAGTATCTATAGAGATATAGTTAATACTCCACTAGTGCGAGCAATACAAACCTGCTCTTGTGTCCAGTTCTCTTTGAACAGTCTTTGGTTGCCTTGGTGACGGTGATCTTTGAGCCAAAGCAGCCGGTGGTTTCCTAGCCAATCGTGAGGGACAATGGCGTGGGGATCGGCCAATGGGCTTTCCTCAAGCTTCACCCCCTCTGGTCGCTGCCCCACCTCCCCTTCTGGCAGCGAATCCTGATTCAGCCCCACCCTGGCCATCTTTGTAGCGGGAATCTTATTTTCTACTACAGAAGCAATGATGTCATCCAGGATGTTGGGCATGCGAGTGTTTTGGGCTACCTAAAGAACGAAGCATGAAGAGAGTTTGTTACACCTTGTTTAGTTATCATCATCTGATATTCTTGTGTTTACGAGTCTATTTATATCTAACCTGTTCGGACAAGTTGTAAACTGGTGCAAAGGCACCTCCAGTGGCCCCAAGACGTAACTTCCCAGCTGTGGAGGTCAAAAGGTCACGCAATGTTGACCCTTGTTCGGGGCTCGTGGACTTTCTGCTGTGAGCTTCCATGCCATCACATCCTGCCTTCTCTGAATAAATAAGAGGAAACAACATATTAAAACCACGTCAAGAGTTTATTTATAAACCAAGCATGATGGGAAGTAACCAGTGGCAAAAATGAAGTGACAATCACATTTGAGGTTGTGGAGGACATACACTACCAGTCAAAAGGATTTTTAAGTGTCTTCTGCTCATCAAACCTGCATTTATTTGATCCAAAACACAGCAAAAGCAGTAATT
The DNA here is from genome assembly GCA_019740295.1 of Labeo calbasu. Lineage (NCBI taxonomy): Eukaryota > Metazoa > Chordata > Actinopteri > Cypriniformes > Cyprinidae > Labeo > Labeo calbasu. Next base: position 12,386 of record JAHKKF010516621.1, on the reverse strand, counting down.
TTGTGAAATATTTTTTACCATTTAAAGTAACTGCTTTCTATTTGAACATATTTTAAAATGTATTTTATTCCTGTGATTTCAAAGCTAAATTTTCAGCATCATTACTCCAGTCTTCAGTGTCACATGATCCTTCAGAAATCATTCTAATACGCTGATTTGCCGTTCAAGAAACATTTATTATTATTATTATTATTATTATCAATATTTAAAACAGTTGAGTACTTTTTTCTGGATTCTTTGATTAATATATAGCTCCAAAGATCAGCATTTATCTGAAATAAAAAGCTTTTTTTAACATTATAAAAAGCTTGGAATCAGTATATATATATTTTTTTGAAATATATTGTAGAACATACACTTTTATTTTATTTAAATTGATCAAAAGTGATGATAAAGACATTTATAATGTTACAAAAGATTTTAATTTCAGATAAATGCTCTTCTTCTGAACTTCCTATCCATCAAAGAAACCTGAAAAAATTCTACTCAGCTGTTTTCAACATAATAATAATAACAAAATGTTTTTTGAGCAGCAAATCAGAATATTAGAGTGATTTCTGAAGGATCATGTGACTGAAGTAATGATGCTAAAATGTTAGCTTTGAAATCACAGGAATAAATTACATTCTAAAACATTTTCAAATGGAAAAGAGTTATTTTAAATAGCAATAATATTTACAAATTTTTATGTTTTTGCTGTACTTTGGATCAAATAAATGCAGGCTTGGTGAGCAGAAGAGACTTCTTTAAAAAACATTAAAATCTTACTGTTCCAAAACTTTTGACTGGTAGTGTATTTTCGACCTAAGATATTTTATGGCAAGCAGGGCTACCTTCATAGTGCAGAATGGATGAATTGGATGAATGGATGTTTGGTTTGGAGTACTTGTGTAGGCACTTCCTTACCTCTTTTCTCAGTGTACGCTTTCACTGTAACATGCGAGTTCTTCTGCTGATCTGGGATCTGCCGGCTCTTCAAGTCACTCTGATCTCTGTCTGAAAGCTGATGTCACACCAAACAGGCTTTTAGTAAATATTATTCATTCAACTATACAGCTTCACATGCATCTAAACATTCCTGTAGCCCAAGCAGTCGAGCAAAGTTTAGCTCCAACACACTTGCCTGGAAGTTTCTGGTAAGTCTTAAGACCTTGATTAGCTGGTTTAGACGTGTTTAATTAGGTTTAGAGCTAAGCTCTGCAGGACATTGGCCCACCAGGAGTAGGCTTGGACACAATGTAGTAGAACAATGTGTTACCAATACCAAAGATAAGGGTTTGATTCCCAGGTAATTTATGTATTAATAAACTGTATGCATTGATGATCTAAGTGGCTTTAGATGAAAGCATCTACCAAATGCATAAATGTAAATGCTAAGTGGAACTTTCCAGGACATAAACACGCCGAATACATATTGTGAAGTTGGCATCTTACTGGTGAGAGTCCGTTGGTGGTGGCCGTGCTGGAGTTGTGGGTTTTGCTGTCAGTGCAGGAACAATGAGATGGGATTCCAAACTTCTCTCTCAGTGAGTGCACAGACTTCTGCTTTTCTGCCAATACTTAGAAAAAGATGAAAATGCACTACTTTTATTATCAAGTACACAGTCAAAGACTGAAAACAGGATGTGAAATATGGTAAGTACAAAAAACTATAACAACGCCTACCTGTTTCAGGGACAATCTGAGTAGGCATTAAATTCTTCAAGTCATGTGGCTGGTTCTTCACGCATCGAACCCAGGCATACAGTTCCTTATCTGAATGAGAAAATAGACAAGTTGTTGGAAAAACACAGCCAAAAAACCTGCTGAAAAGACGAGCATATGTTTGTTTTGGATGCTGGTGTCCCCATATGGCTTTTTAGCTTTACTAGCTTGACCATTAAAACTGAAAACAGGTCTCTCACATCCACTTTTTTAGCAGTAAGGATTTGAAAAACACTTACATAGATTGCATTCGCAAAGCTAAATTTGATATTTTTTACAAAATGTATTCAAATTACAATTATAGAAATTAGATTTTATAAATTTAGATTTAAATGAACATTTTAACGTTAAACCAAAACCAAACTTGTGTTAAAGGAGAAGTTCACTTTCAGAACAAAAATTTACTGATAATTTACTCACCCCATTGTTATCCAAGATGTTCGTGTCTTTCTTTCTTCAGTGGTAAATAAATTGTTTTTTGAGGAAAACATTTCAGGATTTCTCTTCATATAGTGGACTTCAGTGGTGCCCATGAGTTTGAACATCCAAAATGCAGTTTAAATGCAGCTTCAAATGGCTCTAAACGATCCCAGCCAAGGAAGAAAGGTCTTATCTAGCGAAACGATCAGTCGTTTTCTAAACAAATTGACAATGTATATACTTTTAAAACTCAAACGCTTGTCTTGTCCAGCTCTGCGAAGCGCGTGTGTAGTCTGTGTAATCTGGGTCAATACAGTTAGGGTATGTCGAAAAACTCCCATCTCATTTTCAAAATTGCCCTACATCGCTGCAGAAGTACCGACCCAGTGTTTACAAAGCGAACATGCAAAGAACGTCAAACAGCGATGGGATGGGATGGGATGGGATGGGAGTTTTTCGACATACCCTAAGTGTATTGACCCGGATTACACAGACTACACAGGCACATCGCAGAGAATAGACGAGCGTGTGAGGTTCAAAAGTATATACATTGTCCAGTTGTTTGAAAAAGTGACAGACTGTTTCGCTAGATTAAACCCTTCTTCCTCGGCTGGGATCATTTAGAGCCATTTAAACTGCATTTTGAAGTTTCAAACTCGAGGGCATCATTTAAGTCCACTATATGGAGATTTTTTTTTCAAGAAACAAAATTTTTTTTTTACGACTGAAGAAAGAAAGACATGAACATTATCTGTATTTTTTTTTCCTTTAAACAACCTAGAAAGTCATGTTGGTCTAAGCTTGCTTTTACCAGAGAGGTGAAAAGAAAATTAGGTTAAAATTCATTGGAAAATCTGTGATGTATTTGCAACTGACCTTTGGCTTTCTTCTTCTCTCTAGCTTTGTAGCAATCCATGCAAACCACAAAGCCACATTTGTGACAAGCCCAGTGCATGTTGAAGAGAGTGGCCTCACACGCGTCACACATCTCCCTCACACCTCTCACGGCTCGCTTCCACATAATCTGAGCTGGAGAAAAGGAGTAGGGCAGTAGGGCAAGGTGAAAAAGACAAAATGACAAGGAAGAAGAGATTTGTGTATCCATCGCTCCATACAAACATACTGTCTTTCTTGACCCAGGTGAAAGCAGTGTCCTCTGTCTTTACGAGCTGGCAGAACTTGTCTCCGATGAGCGCGAGGACGGATTTTGATGTCTCAAGGTCCATCTTTCTCCTCTTCTTGTCCTCCTCGTCCTCTGAGGTACCCGTCCACACCGTAACTGCCTCCTCATCTGTCTGCTCAGATACTGAAAACCCGTCCACACGGATAACACCGTTCTTACTGTACGACAGACTGAAGAGAGAGTGGGAAGAATTAGTGTATGTATACAGTTAAGGTCAAAAGTTTACATGCACCTTGCAGAATCTGCAATGTTAATTGTTTTAAAAAATCCTTCAGGTCCCACAAATTCTTTGGTTTTTCGGCATTTTTGTGTATTTGAACTCTTTCCAGCAATGACTGTATGATTTTGAGATCCATCTTTTCACACTGAGGACAACTGAGGGACACATATGCGACTATTACAGAAGGTTCAAACGCTCACTGATGCTTCAGAATGAAACACGATACATTAAGAGTTGGGGGTAAAAACTTTTTTTTATACATCTTCATTCTGTTAAAAAGTTTTCACCCTCCAGCTCTTAATGCATTGTTTTTCATTCTGGAGCATCAGTGAGTCTTTGAACCCTGGGAAGTTTAACTGTTCAGGACAAACAAGGGACTCATGAACAACTATCACTAAACAAAAACACAGCTGTGGATCACTCAGGTAACAACACAGTATTAAGAATCAAGAGTATGTAAACTTTTGAACAGGGTCATTTTTATAAATTAAACTACTATTTTCTCTCGTGGACTATACGTAACAACATTTATGTGAAACGTCTTATTCAGGTCAGTACTAAATAAAAAACAACATGCATTTTGTATGATCCCTCTTATTTTGGTAAAATAATTAACATTTTGCAGATTTTACAAGGTGTATGTAAACTTTTGACCTCAACTGTAAGTGTATGTTTGCAAACATTTGCAAATCATGGATATGTTTATCATGTTTTAAACAAACTTGTGTGCATGTCATTAAAGTTGGACTCCACAGTGCTTAAACATGAGACTTGAGTAAATATTGAACCAATGACGAACCAAATAAAACCTAAATGAAGTGCATCATATGTCCAAGTACAGTGCAACAGTTTTAAAAACTGACCGTCGGAAGTAGTAAAACCGGCAGAAGACTGGTGAGATGGCAGGCTCCTGAGTTTTACGTGAGCGATCCAAGCGACACTCTCTGCACTTCTGCACGTTGGGCCCGATCTCTGCACACGAGTCGTCTTGTAAGAACGCTTCTCCGGTTTGCTTGAGCTTCCTCACCTTCCTCCAGTCTTTCAGCACAGAGCGAGGGATGCCATCTGAGAGAAATAACATAGTCGAGCTGAGTACATTTACAATCTCAGCTTCAGTCTGAATATGCATTTGAACTGTCACGGCCTTCATTCTCAGTTATGAATGCAGTGGTGAAACTGATACTCGATTGCGTTTTGGCAAAAACACACTGAATACTGCAAAGGTACATTAGTTTCCTATTCATATTTTCTAGGCATTGAAGAATAACACAGGTCTGAGATGACTCACAACACGACATTTGATTAAAAAAATAAGTTGATTAAAAAAATATATAAACATACTGACTACATATGACTCATTCTCTGTGGAAAAAATGAATGGGAGTTTATCACCTTCAATACCAATGACAATATTTTGATGTTCCAATTATTAAAGGAGTAGTTCACTCATAGAACAAAAATTTACAGATAATGTACTCACCCTGTTGTCATCCAAAATGTTCATGCCTTTCTTTCTTTTTTCAGTCGTAAAGAAATTATGTTTTTATGTTGTTTTAAACTGCATTTTGGACGTTTAAACTCGCGGGCACCATTGAAGTTCACTATATGGAGAGAAATCCTCAAAAAAAACAATTTCTTCACAACTGAAGAAAGAAAGACATGAACATCTTGGAAGACAATGGCGTGAGTCCATTATCTGTTAATTTTTGTTCTGGAAGTGAACTATTTCTTAGAGGTCTAAACATAAACTCACTGCTGTTGGCGAGTCTCTGTTGAGGCTTGTCCTTTGCACTTTGCAAAGTTCCATTGGGTTTGGCCTCTTCCTCTTCGTCGTCCTCCTCCTCTGCTTTCTTCTTCTGGTCATTCTGCTTGATTTTAAAAGAGGACTTGGGCTGTCGCTTAAACCTCCGTCCTGATCCACCGCTCTCGCTTTCATTCCCTGAGTCTCCTCCGCTCTCGCTGTCACCGCTAGACTCTAATGGCCTTTTCTCACCTCGTTTTTCTCTCTCAGGCTTCATATGAACCGGGGTCGATCGTTTTTCAATAGATTTCTTGTCCTCCACAAAGGACTCCTTACCCTCCAGCTTGCCGTTTCTGTCCAAGACAGGTTTAACATCCTCCAAGGAAGACTTCTTCCCCACTGTCACTGGTTTCTCATCGGCCATGACAGATTTTTTGTCCTCTGAATTGAAAGCAGTATTATTAGACTTTCTATCCTCTAAACTAGACTTCCTGCTCTCTTGAGCAGTCCTCTTGTTCAATATTTTGGACTTTCGGCTGTCTAACGAAGGATCTTTGTCTTCCCCATTATCCACCAGTCCGTTAACTTCCTGTTTGATTGGCACAGAGGTGCTTATGTTGGTCAAAATTACAGCTGCCTTACTGCCATCTTCTGTTTGGGAGCCCGTGCTGCCTCTGTCTTGCTCAGAATGGCGGGTCAACCAGGCTTTTTTCAGTTTGTGGTAGTTGTTCTGCCCGGATTGCGATTGGTTGGTCACGGCCGAAGCAGGTGTCTCATTGGTTAGCAAACCTTGTTTGGCTGTTGGCACAGGACTGGAAGTCCCTGATGCCATTCGGAGACATTCAGAAGAACTAGTGTTGAATGCAGACTCTTTTTCTCTTTCTGAAACATGTGCATGTGTAGTGAGCGTAGTGCAAGATCCACACCTGCTATTTGAAAGGTGAGGGGTATGTTTCATAGCGTTTAAAGGATGTGTAGTGTGTTGAGGCTGAACCGTATGTGTGTTATGTCTAGATTCGGCAGCAGCTAGTCCAGCTCTGTGTTTCTTCAGATGAGGGAAGTCTCTAGAAGTGCAATAAGAGGTGGGAGAGGACTCCATCTTGGGTTGAACTGCTCCAGTATCTCTCCTCTTGCATTGTTCTGCAATTAGGTCTATCCGAGAGCGTGTAACATTCATGTTTGTTAACGGCTGAGCCGTGTTAATAGGTTTAGTTGTCATGTTTATGGGTGCATTGAGATCTCCCTTTTGGGCTGTCATGTTGATGGGGTGAACAGTATCAAGAGGGGTCCACAGGACACCTCTTTTATGCTGAACATTGCCCTCCTTAGAGTGTGGGTTGGACAAACTTCCCATTGGTCTTACGTGGCCGCAGTGCATCTGGGAAACTGAGCTGTCAGACACTGTGTAACTTATTGTCGTATGTGTGTGGTTTGTAGGACGTACGATGACTGACGCAGTGGCTGACTGTGGTTTGATCACACCTCCATTTGTTGTGTGCCCACCACCCAGTTTCTCTCGGCCATACATGACTCCACCCCACTGGGTATCGTAGGCTTGTAACGGCATTGTTGCTTTCTCTGGCACGAGTCTTTTCCCGTCTAAGGCGACGTGTTTGAGTTCAGGCAACAAGGTGGGTGGCCTCTGCTGCTTCTGACCTTTTCCTGGCAAGCTCATTGGCTGAATGGGTGTGAGAGTAGGCGGAGACAATCTGGCATGTCCGGTGTCTTTAGAAACCATAATGGCCGGTGCCGGAGGGTGAAAAATCGGGGCACGGTGGAGTAAAGGCACGTTGCGTGAAGAAGACGACACCGAAATGAGAGAAGAGCCTGGCCCCCTTTTCTCCACAGCCGCCACCTCTACTGCTTCTAAGGAAGATGCTTTATGAGCCAGTTGCTCTGTGATCTTTCCCAGCAGACCTTCTTCTTTCTCATGGAGGCGTTTAACAAGAGGCGGAGGCCTGGCTCTCATTGAGACCTGTGAGCTGGAGGAGGTTAAGACAGGGGCAACTGTGTTGCTGGCACTAAGTCTCTCGTAGAGCTCTTTGCTGGCTGGCACTCTGCGCTGCGGAGGCTTGTTCTCCACGCTGTTAGACAGAGACGCGTAGTAGCTGCTCGGAGTGAGGGTTGGGGTGGGATGGGCCGACTGCGGCCGGGGAGGTAGAGTGTGTCTGAATGCACGCACATCTCTGTCTCCGTCTCGGTCTCTGTCCATCTCTCTCTCCCTCTCCTTGGAGGAAATAGCAGATGTGAGGTTTCTAGGGTATCGTGGTTCTCTATCCGAGCCTAGCTTAGCAGTGAACGGTGCCACCTCGCTGCTCTCCTGAAGAATGCGGCGATTCTCTTCCTGGTAGCGGTTGGGTCTCTCGCCTGTGAGATCATAAACAACAATTGGCTGTTTGGTTCGATTTGGGGACGACTCAAGGGCGACCGGGCAGTACGTCTGCCCATTTTTGCCCGCTGCTGTGCGGAGACGCTCCTGTTCAGACTTGAGGTGAGTGTGGATGAGTGTGCTCTCAGTGACAGCTCTTCTATCCAGCTCTCTAGAAAGAAAAACAACAGGAATGGATGTGAAGAGAGCTTGCTGCAGAGGTCAGTGTGTCTGATAAGTAAGATATAATTGACGATGGACCATAGGGAATTAATTTAAAATTAATGCACACAGTTAATGCACACGCCAGGATGGTAATGTGAGTTTTAATAATTTAACAGTCAGGTCTTGTTTTAGACCATCATTACTAGTTAAATGGCGAAGCATTTTGAAAATGTAACATTGCCAATAGCAGTTATAGAAAGTAACACAAAGCAATGTCTGCCAGCCCATTACAAAGCAACAATGTTGTTTTAATCACGATTGAATTATGAACAGAAATATTCCCAAATGTTAGAATTAGACACTCTGACAATATGCCAATGATAACAGTAAAGACAAAAGAACGATCCCATAGCACGTTGGCGCACGTGATTAACTGCTCATGTGTGACATGCTCATATGGCTAGGTGCCATTCACACAGAGCCCACATGGAACAGGAAAAACATGCAAGAAGATGGTAGTGAACTTCTTTTAACTTGAGCACCGCGTTTTTATAATGCCGTTTCATACATGAGACGCTGCAAGAGATGCAAGCACAACAGTCAAACACATATAGAAAAAACAATGGAAAAGCAGCACAATCGAAAAAAGAACTACTACTGTATGTCTGATATTACAGACATACAGTTCTGTAAAAACAATGCTGTTCATCGTTTTTGCAGAACATTTATAGTTAATAATAGTCTACTGATGTTATACCTTCAGTCATTTTGAACTTGAATTACTTGAATTGGGATTTTTAAAAAAGCATTTTCCTTGTATTATTTCTTAACATAAGAACGTAAGTTTGTACAAGATGTAGTTGTAGTTCATGCATCTTTTCTGCAAAGATATTTAACAAGTGAATTATTTAACATTTTAACATGTTGACAACTTCATGTGTGCTGCACTTGGAATATAATTTTCTTTAACTAGAGGGTTAATGAAGAAAAGGTTACTTAAATCATGTTGTAGTTACATTTTTAAGTTAAAGACTAGTTAAAAATCGTAAAAAAAAAATAAAAAAAAGTCAAGAATCGGTCAAATGTTCTGAAAAAACAAGATTTTATTTTGTTGCCATATCGCCCAGCAATAATTTGTATAGCTTAATATAACGTAAATGATGTCTCTATTAATATAGTAGAAAACCAATGAAAGATTACGTCATTTTAAAAATCCACATTGTTTTATACATATTTTGGAGTATGGGGGGCGCCATTATTTCGATGACGTGAAATGGCTGCACTCGGTAAGCTATTGGCGCTACCTGTTGATATTTTTACTGGAATGCACAACTTGGAAAATAAAATACTGATACGTTGCCACATTGTGTGGCTTTTGGTTGTAATTTTCAGTCAAAGGGCAACAAGAGAAGCGACACAAGACACTGTGATCCTAGCGATATGAAGAGGAGAAAAGAATGGGCAGATGCCTGTGGATGAATAAAACTTTCCAAAGACCTGCGTCTTTGTTCTCTCCACTTTAGTCCTGATGCCTTTGAGGCTTTTAGTAGACCACAGCTACTGAAAGAGCTTACAAATGGCAGAGACAAGAAATGCTAGATGCCATCCAGACAGGATGTAAACATGCTAATGCTTGTCATGACACCACAGACAATGAAGGAGTTTCTCAGCATGGATTTACTCAATATCCAGGGGCGTTTAAGCTCTTTGTACGGTTAAAAATAAATAAATAAATAAATAAATCGATGGTATGGCATTTGGTTTAAGCCTACACTTATATCTGTTGCCACCTGTAAGCTCTTATAGTAGCTGTGGTCATCAGATCAGTATTTTATTTTCCGAGTTGTGTTGTTGTAAAAATAGCAACAGGTAGTGCCAGTAGCTCACCGAGTGCAGCCATTTTATGTAATCGAAATAATGGCACCCCCCATACTCCAAAATATATATAAAATGATGTGGATTTTTTTAAAGAACATAAATCTTTCATAGGTTTTCTACTACATATTTTAATAAGAGACATCTTTATATTAAGCCATACAAGTCTTAATACCCATGGTTCCCTTTAAGGCACAAAAAATGATTTAAAGTGGGAAATGTGTGTGTAGGAGTTAGCTGAAACCTTACTCTGTGGTTTTGGAGGTGGGTGTACAATGTTGAGTGGTTCTAGACACTCTCTGCGGGTCTGCGCTGGAGGGTCGGATGGGCAGTGGGGGTTGCAACCCTTGACCGTCTGCATTAGTAACAGGGGTGGGCTGAGAAATCCAAGGGCTTGGGGTGTTCTGTTAAAAGCATACAGAGTTTTGTAAAAATTCACAGGACCAGTTTTGGTTTGATATAGAGATAAATCCATCATAAGACATCAAAGCTTAGGGAGATAAAGAAATTAATAAAATCGAACACAGTGTGCAAGGACATAAGTCAATCCCCTTCTACAAAAGAGAAATCTTTGTACACTCTCACAAACATTGAGAAACACAATCCTGTTTATATCCATAATACACGTAAAGATGAATAGCGGGTGGGTATTCAAGGATGTCCTGATACTACATGAATAAAACGGAGGGGGGGGGGGGGGGGGNATTCAAGGATGTCCTGATACTACATGAATAAAACGGAGGGGGGGGGGGGGGGCGGGGAGTCTGCTGCCTGGATGACTTTCTTTCAGCTCATCATTCTTTTCATCGCTCGCTGTAGCTTTCTTTTTCATTTTCTTGTTCCCTAGTCTCCTGTCCATCTCTATTGAGCCTGTCACAATTCAAACAGCCCACTGCAATATACGTCCATAATACCATAACCTGCCTCCTGATGCTTTATCTCGGCTTAAAAACTAAACCAGACGATATTACACAATCTTCATTGACTTGCATGACATCCTTATAAAATCCAGAGGAGCCAGGATAATACGCACTACGTCTATAGCAGAATTAGCAGAAAGGGAGCTCTCTTCCAGTATACACACCTCAGGGGATATGCTCTGCTTCGTCTAGACGTCTCCCTGACAATCTGAGGTTTAGCTATGATCTCATAAGTACCATAACAACTATACAAATATCATCTTCTGTATACACAACAGCACGTATAACACGAAGCATGTATTACCAATGCAACTTGTTGCAGTGTTTAAAACATATTTTGACTATGCTATGACTGTCTATGATCCACCTATTGTCCAAAATCCTTATCCTATGTAGGGTCGTGTGTATGCCAATCAAAGCATGAGGAGGCTGAAGGCAGAGAAACATCCAAGATTGATGGACAGACCATCACAGGGCAAACAACAAAGAGACATCCAAACTCACATAGGGCCCAATGAAATCAGTTTTATTTTATTTTTTCCAAATTCAATTTTTTTTTATTTTAAATTTTCTAGGCTCTATTAATGGTTAAATTTTAATTTATGAATCAAAAAGCATGACTAATTAATTGAAATCAGGACAAACACACAGAGACATCCAAACTCCAAACAGGCCCCAAAGAAATCGGTTTTATTTTTTCCCAAATTTCTTTTTTTTCCCACCAAATTCTATTTTTTTCCATTTAAATTTTTTCTGGATTCTGCTTTTTGTTTTTCAATTTAAATTCTAAGCTCTTTTAATGGTTAAATTAAACTTTATTATTCAAAAAGCATGTCTAATTAATTAAAATCGGGGCAAAGACACAGAGACATCCAAACTCACATAAGGCCCAATGAAATCACTTTTATTTTATTTTTTTCCAAATTCCATTTTTTTAATTAAAAATATTCTAGGCTCTTTTAATGGTTAATTTTTTTTGGATTCTGCTTTTTTTTTTGCAATTTGAATTCTATTCAATGAAAACAGTTTTATTTTTTTTCAAATTCCTTTTTTTATTTCAGTTTTTCTGGATTCTGTTTTTTTCCACTTAAAATTTTCTAGACTCCATTTTACTGTTTAGATTATTATTATTATTTTTTTTTTTTATCAAAAAGTATGTCTAATTAATTAAAATCAGGGCAAACACACAGAGACTTCCAAACTCACACAGAGCCCAGTGAATTAGTATTATTTTTTTCCCAAATTCCATTTTCATTTTAATTTTCTGGATTCTGTTTTTTTTCCTGTTTAAATTTTTGTAGACTCTGTTTTAATGGTTAAATTACATTTTTATTAATCAAAAAGCTTGTCTAATTAATCAGGGCAAACACTTAGAGACATCACATAAGGCCCAATAAAATCTGTTTTATTTTTTCCCCAAATTCAGTTTTATTTTTTTCCAATTCAGTTTTTTCCATTTTAACTTTTCTGGATTTTTTTTTTTTTTTCATTTGAATTTATATAGACCCTGTTTTAATGGTTAAATTAAAATTGTATTAATGAAAAAGCATGTCTAATTAATTGTAATCATGAAACTGACACAATTGAACAGCAATTTATGAAAAGTTTAATAAAAATTACATTTTATTTAGTAAAATGTATAGTTTTTATAGTTTTACTTTTACCAAATTCTGTTTTTTAATAATTTTCTGAATTCCATTTTAATGGTTTCATTAAATTTAAATAATTAAAAGCATCTCTAAATAATTTATTTTCATAAAAGACTAATTTATTATTATTTTATTTCTTCC
>JAHKKF010516619.1:0-20638 GCA_019740295.1 Labeo calbasu | reverse complement strand
CCCTAATGGCCTTCCATACATGTTCACGGCTGGTTATTCTCTCATCACACAGAACGTGTACGCGCACAAATAATGGGCATTAACCGTAGATAAAGTATTACGATGTTATTGTTAATACAATAACTATATATATTATTAGAATTATATATTATATTACTGTTGTTATTAGCAATAATTATTCATTTACATCACTTGTAAAACTATAAAATAGACCGCTTATCGATTTAAACAATTTCACCACACAAGTTTCTTCCGCAGAATCACAACAGACGCGGGAGCGCGCGCGGCGCAGACGTGTGACGTCACAACACCACACCGAAACAAACGTCCCGTTAACGCGTTAAATGTGCATAACGTTACCACAACACTCGAATCACAGAACATACGGCAGCAGTGTTCAACATTACACTTATGGTGAAATGCAGCATCTGTTGTGAAGTGATGTGCTGAAACCACTGATCTATAATGGAGAACATATATAACATATATATATATATATATTATATAGATCAGTGGCTGAAACTCATCAAACCTTCATCTATTAATAGCACGTTTCGTTTTCTCTCTAGTTTTATTACTATTATTTATAATTTTATTGTCTATTCTCTTTATTATTAGGGTTTTTATGACCTTGATTACAGTGTTGTGCAGTAACTAGGTACAGTAATAGTATTACTTGTTTGCAGTAACTAGAAGTGTAACTAATGACTAATAAGATTTCAGTAATAATATGAGAGTTACTCTCCATAAAACAGAGTGTTACTTAGTTACTTTTGATGCCTCAAGTCATACTGTTTCCAAATCCGACAATCCAATAATTCCTAGGATAACGCTTACGTTCAGCAGATGGAAATACTGCCATTACATTAATAAAAGAAAAGATGATCTGAACACTGAGGGGTAAGATGTGCCATAACATCCCTGTGATCCTCATATAAAAATCACAGATCAGACATCAGTTTTTTAACATATCCAAGACTGTTTTAAATGAGGTGACACACACACACACACACACACACAGCTGTGCGGTGCTACATAAGTATGTGTGTGCTGTGTGTACATATGTATGAATAAATACATAAATTAATTAATATAGCATAGTATACAAATGCAATATAAACTGAATTGTATTTAAAAAAATACAAAATTGTATTTTATTATTAACATAAAATTATATATATACAGTTTAGTACACAAACACACAATATACATAAAATATCCATATAGTATACAAACACACAAAACTGTATGAAAATGTGACATTTTATTATGAAACAGATTTGAGATTTTAATATTATATTATTATTATTATTAGCATTTAAACATTGCAATGTTTTATAAATAAAATCAATGTTTTAAAAAGACTGTAAAATAATAAAGGAATCTCTGTTTCTTTCACATACTTTCGAGTAATGTTTGCTGTTGCTGAAGTAGAATAGTCTGTATTGTCTGTTGTTGCACTAGTTGTATAATTTCTCTCATCTGTTTTTGTGTGTGTTGTGCTGCCTTTGCTTGTTCTTCAACCTGTACTCTTTCCCAATTCCCAATAATCCTCTCCGTCTGGCTTCTCTCCCTCAGAAACTCAGCGGTGTGTTTCTCTCTTCTTCTCCTGTGTGTGGTATTCCTCCAGTCCCTCTTCACTAACGCTCTTCCTCTTCCTCTCTTTGGCCCTGTCTGTCTCTGTCTTCTTCATATTGTCATCACTCGCTCTGCTCTTCCTTTCCCTGTGATATCATCAGCTCTGGTGTTTCTGTTGATGTTCCACTGCTTTTCTCATCGTTGTTATTCCTGGTCTTGTATTTGACCTGTATCAAGGAGAATCTCTCCCTCACTGAGCAACTTTAAATTTGAGATCTGGACAGCGGTTCAGTGCGTCTGCTCCTGTAGACCAGGCTTTTTGTTTCTTGTGTGTCTGTGTGGTTCTATGAGCAGGATTTCTCTACAAAGAAGTGCATTGTGTTTCTCCGTCCACTCCTCGAGGCTCAAACCAACCAGAATCATGAAGCAGAAAACAGTAGCTCATTTTAGAAAACAGTCTGATAGATAACTAAAAAATATTATATGGAAATATGATATAATATGAATCAATAATATGATTCATAATATTATAATTCATATGATTCAATAATATGAAAAATATTTGAATAGCATAGTAATACATTTCTGTATGATATTATGTACATGGTATTTAATGTGGGTGAGAAATTAAAAATGCAAAAATGTCATGAACTTTTCAAGTTGAAATAAAAATGTAAGGAGTTAAAAGTGCTGTTTTTCTTCAGAAATGTAATCAAATACCCCCAAAATAATACTTAAGGAGGGTAATCGAGTATTTTACAGCCTTTACACTCTTCCTGGTTTTCAGGTCTAACCTGTATTTATTTGTGCAGCTGTTACAGCGGAAGTCCAACGACAGGAAGGAGAAAGGTAACACTTCCGGAAACATTCGAGCGCAGGCTAGCAGAAGATGCTAACGGCGTTTGTTTGAGCATTAATCTGATTATTACAGCATTAAACCCGCTCGGATTGACGGACACCGGACAGATGTGATTCCTGGAGACGAATGGGGCGCGAAATGCAGAGAATCGGTCGCGGGAGACAGATGAAGTGACCGGCGGCAGCAGCTTTTGTTCTCACAGTAAACACGAAAACAACAACAACAACATCATCCCGTCTGAACCCGCTCCGAGTCTGACTGAAGTGAGCAGGAATGAGCCGCTGACACTCAAACACTCGTCGTCGTCGTCGTCGTCGTCGTCGTCGTCGTCGTTGTTGTTGATGATGATGATGAAGATCTGAGGCTCAGCGGTGAGACATGGCGCTGTTCCGCGAGTTCGAGGCTCCGCCGGAGTGTCCGGTGTTCGAGCCCAGCTGGCAGGACTTCAGCGACCCGTTCGGTTTCATCCACAAGATCCGGGACATCGCCGAGAACACGGGCATCTGCAAGATCAGACCGCCGCAGGTACTCAATCACATCAGTTTACCATAGTAAAACACGGTACAGCAGCAGATCAGACCGCCGCAGGGAACTGCCCTGATGAAAAGGTTTTGATGCTGGTTTAAGATGGTCCTAAAATGGTTTATGTTGGTCCTAAGCTGGTCCTGAGCAGGAGGGACCAGCATAAACCAGCACAAACCAACACACCAGCATCAAAACCGATCTAGCCAGCACATGCTGGTTTTTCAACAGGGTTACTGCACTGAAATAACAATTACCATAGTAAAACAAAGTACAGCACGAGATCAGACCTCACAAAAGGCACTGAATCCCAAGAATGAACCAATGAGACCACAAGTGCTTCATGCTTTGTTATTATTATTCACTATATTAAGATAAAAAAATCAGACCGGGCCCATTTACATTTAGTCTTTAGCAGACGCTTTTATTCAAAGGGACAAATGAGGACAATAGAAGCAATCAAAACCAACAGAGAGCAATGAAATGTAAGTGCTTTGACAAGTCTTGGTTAGTCTAATGCAGTACACAAGGGCTTTTATATAATAAATAAAAAGAAAACGAGTAGATAGAATAGAAAATAAAGAGTAAGGAACACTGGTGTTAGAAGGTCTTTTTAAAAATAAAAGAATAGAGAGTGCAAGTGTTAGAGGGTCAGATGTTGTTTTTTTATAAATAAAAACAAAAAACAAAACATAAAATGGAGAGTGCTGGAGTTAGATGATCAGATGAAGTTGTTTTAGTGTTGTCTGTATTTGTGTGCTCAAAAATGAACACATCAGTTGTTTCAGTGATTATCAACATCCAGTGATTGTGTTTGTTAATAGTGAATTCACATTTGAATTAATTTGTTAAATGTTGAATTCAGTTTTATTTGGTCTATTTTCTATTTATTTCTTATGTTTTAGTACATTTTCTTGTGTGTTTATTTTTTTAATGTCTATATGGTTTTTATGATGTTTAGTTAATTTTGTACATCAAGTTAAACTAAAGGTAACTGAGAATTTTTTTTTTCTTTTATTTCAGCCAAAGTTATTTGTTTTATTATTATCATTTATGTATTTTATGTATAGTAGTTTTTTAATTATTTCATGACATGTTTAGGGAAGTCTTTCACAGTGATGAGGGCATGGGTTTGATTTCAGGGTTAGCAAAATAACTAATTGTCTAGAGATGCTGCTGTATTGAACATGGCAGCCGCTGACTAATGTACAATTTATTGTTCCCTGTCATTTTACTGAGTTCAGACTCATATCTGCTGTGTGTTTCAGGGCTGGCAGCCTCCGTTCGCCTGCGACGTGCGCAGTTTCAGATTCACTCCTCGAATCCAGCGGCTCAACGAGCTGGAGGTGAGTTCAATCGCTCATTGGCGTCGTAATGAAGATCGCTGTGTTTGTTTCTCACCTCGAGTCTCGTCCGTTCAGGCCCTCACCAGAGTCAAGCTCAACTTCCTGGACCAGATCGCCAAGTTCTGGGAGCTCCAGGGCTGCAAACTGCGCTTCCCTCACGTGGAGAGAAAAGTGCTGGACCTGTACCTGCTCAGCAAGGTGAAACCACATCACACACACACCTCACATCTGCCTTCAAATACACTGCGTTTTAAGTGTTTGGCCTCAGTAGCGTTTTATTTGTAAGAAATGTGTGCTTTTGTTCATCAAGGCTGCATTAAATTAATCACAAATGACAGTAAAAACATTTATAATGGTACAGTAAATTTCTATTTCAAAAATAAATTGTATCACAGTTTTCACAAAAATATTGTGCAGCACAGCTGTTTTCAACATTGCTAATATTCATAAATGTTTGTTGAGCAGTAAATCAGCATATTAGAATGATTTCTGAAGGATCATGTGACACTGAAGACTGGAGTAATGATGCTGAAAATTCAGCTGCGCATCACAGAAATAAATTACAATTTAATAGATATTCAAAGAGAAAACAGATATTTGAAATTCTAAAAATATTTCAGTTTGTACAGTATTTTTGATCAAATAAATACAGTCTGGGTGAGCAGTGAGCTCTTACCAACCCCAAACTTTTGAACTTTGTGTTGTGTTGCTTTTATAAAAACAGTTCCTACATCGCTGAACGTTTGTGTCTAAATATGATGATATAACGTCTAAACGCACACGTCTGATCTCTTCTTCTGTCTGTGTTTTGGCAGCTGGTGTCTGCAGAAGGAGGTTTCGAGGTGGTCTGTAAGGAGAAGCGCTGGTCTAAGATCAGCAGTCGCATGGGTTTTCCCGGCGGGAAAGGTGTGGGATCGCTGCTGCGCTCTCACTTCGAGCGGATCCTGTATCCGTATGAGGTCTTCCGGTCCGGAGCGTCGCTGACCGTGAGTCCGACTCCTGCGGCCGCCGTGACGTGACGTCCGTCTCGTGGCCCTCCTGACGTGTGTCTGTGTGTTTCTGTAGGGCGTTCACAGGCTTTACCCAGAAGCCCCTGACCCCGAGGACATAGATGAAGGCATCGGAGGCGGAGAGGAAGAGGCTGCAGACGAGGAGGAAGAGAAGGAGAGACGAGCCGAGAGACGCTCCCCTCGACGGCTCAAGGACGAGGTTTGCTTCTCTGTCAGGCCACATACAGATGATCTTCTTTCAATAGAAAGTTCAAAAGATCAGCGTTTATTTGATTTGTCCTCTAAAACCTGTGCTGACTTGATGTTTGTGTCTCAGAGAGAAAACACGGAGCCCAAAGCCGTGCAGGTGTTCGGCGGCGGCCCGCAGCTGCTCGGATTAGACATCGTGACGGCAGGTGAGACGTTCAGCAATTCGATGACAGACATCAGTGCTGTTCGGCAGACGGTGATCTGTAAACACTGTGTTTGTGTCCAGATGATGAGAGCTTCCTCAGGAAACAGAAGCACATGAGGGCTCAGGCGTTTGCTATTAAAATGCGTCCGCGCAAGGAGATGCTGGAGGTCAATTATGTGAGTGTGACGTTTGTGTGTCATTATAACTGTGTTCCTGTGTTTGAGCTTCTGCATTGTGCAGTACAAGTTTTACTCCTGTATCTGACCTGTGTCCAGTCAATTTTTCAAGTTTTTCACAACACTTACCATTTCAAAGCAGCTTTAACAAAAATCGTTATGTTAACATTTACAATATGTTCATACTTTATAGTCAGATTACAGCTGGATGATAATAAAGTTACACTGTGCAAAAATCTAAACAGTCATGCAGCTAAGATATGCTTTACTTCTGAAGATGACTCATCATCTAGTTTTAGATATCATGAATACAGACTTGTCGAATTTGTCAGGTCTGGAGGAAATATAGAGCTGAGAATCATCTGCATTAACAGTGAAAACAATTGGCGTGATAATATCCCCTAAGAAGAACAAGGAGAAGAGTAAAGGGCCTCATACTGAGCCCTGTGGTGCTCCATGCTTTAGTTCTGGAGCAGTTCATCATGTCTGCTGTTGACTTGAAACTCTTGATTTTATTGTAATCGCTAGTGCTCGATGTTGAGTGTGTGTGTGTGTGTGTGACTGACAGATCGACCTGTACATGTGTATGGCGTGTGGGCGGGGCGATGAGGAGGACCGCCTCCTGCTGTGTGACGGCTGTGATGACAGCTACCACACCTTCTGCCTGATCCCGCCGCTGCAGGACGTGCCCAAAGGAGACTGGCGCTGCCCCAAGTGTGTGGCGGAGGTACGGCCGCGCTCGTCGCTCAATACACGCATTAATGAAAGCGTCTCTGTGATGTACTGATCTCCTGCCGCCCGTCACACAGGAGTGCAGCAAACCCCGGGAGGCGTTCGGGTTCGAGCAGGCCGTGCGCGAGTACACGCTCCAGAGCTTCGGCGAGATGGCCGACCACTTCAAGTCAGACTACTTCAACATGCCCGTTCACGTAAGTGCCATTAAAGAGCGTCTACTAGGGGTGTGCGATGGATATCGTAATTGTTGTTTTAACGATGTGCGATTTGATATTATCAAGTATATTGCAAAAAAGCAAACAAAACACCGACAGAGTGTGTGTGTACATTGCGTAAAGTCTAGTAAGTCAGGTTACGATAGTGTGTGTGTGTATTTAGAGTGTGTTCTTTCACTGCATGATTCAGTCTGTTGAAATGCATTTAGATTGATCACATGATTCAAGACACGTGTACAGAAAATGAATGTATAGTGGCTTTTTTTTTCTCCAAAAATCATCATGATTACAACTTTTTTTTTTTTTTTTTTTTTTTTTAAACAACAGTACAATAAACAAGAAATTAATATTAAGCGACTTTATATTAAGCGATTAATATTGCCTTTTTTTGCTCAGTTTCACCAACAATAATCATAAGAATAAAAATAATTTTGGAAGATTTTATCGATTCATTCAAACTGAATGTTTTGCCATGATTTTATTTTTTTAGAAATCGAGGAATTGTGATTCTGAATAGAAATATTACCATGTGTTAGAATTAGACATTGATTAACTGCTCACATGTGACATGCTGATATTGCTACACACCATTCACACAGAATGTGCTTGTTTGTTGACAAACTGATGTGACGCAGACAGTGACTTACACGAATACGTGTAAGTAGATGGAAGTGAACTTCTTTTAACTTAAGCATCGCGTTTTTATAATGCTGTTTTATGCATGAGATGCTGCAAGAAACGTGAACGCAACAGTCAAACATGTGCAGCTTCTGTGTTTCCTCTGCGTTTCAAAGATGAATTTTGTTGATACTGATTTCATTTGCCTCGTAACATACTAGATGTAAGAATTTGACTCAAGTTGATGCACACTTTTAGAAAAAATGTCTATATGAAGGTAAAAAGTCCCATAAAAGGTAAAAATCAATTTAAACTTCTATCACTGCTGTGAACTTTTAAAAAATTTCAGGAGACAGCTGTCCATGTTGAGGTATCAGCACAATAACACAGTCAAAAAAACAGAGATTTTCGTCAATATGGCACACCCCTACGGTCTACATGATTATCAGCATATAAGGCAGAGTTCAGCGTGCAGCGCTCACGCGTGTAAACGTGTCTGTGTGTGTCAGATGGTGCCGACGGAGCTGGTGGAGAAGGAGTTCTGGCGTCTGGTCAGCAGCATCGAGGAGGACGTGATCGTGGAGTACGGCGCCGACATCAGCTCCAAAGATGTGGGCAGCGGATTCCCAGTGCGAGACGGAAAGAGAAAACTCATCGGCGACGAGGATGTGAGACGCTTCATGTCATATATATGATACATATGACTGCATCTCGTACCTGTGCATGAATCTGATGAAGAAATTACATTTAAAAAAAAAAAAAAAAACTATACAGCTATGGGGGAAAAAATTGATGTGACTGAGTAAAATAATGTTTTTTTGGTTTATTCTGTCTATTACTGATAACATTTCTTCCAAATTTAAAAGAACTTTTTTTTTTTTTTTTTTGGATAAAGTGGTCTGATCAAAATAATAAAAGGATGGCATGTTTTCAGGCATGTTTATGTACATTTTTAGACAACACAACACCAGTGTTTTAACTTCAGAAGAGTTAAGAAATCAATGTTTGATGGAAAAACTCTGATTGTATCATTTGATTTTATTTGGAATTTGAAAGAGATGTTATCAAACCTTTAAAGAATAAAACAAATATTGCCATTTTACTCAAACCCATTCCTAGTAAATCCAGAGAAACTCTTATTTTTTTTCCATAGCTACATGTAGTAAATTTAGTTTATTTATTTATTTTTTTTAATGTATAGTTGAAAATATAGTTTATAGTATACAGTCTTTTATATATAATTGAAACACTAGAAGAAAAGTGTAAATATTGAGAGTGGTGTTTGCATGAATGTAATCGACCGTCTTCAGAAGAGTTTCAGAGTTTCTTTTCATCAGGGAGAAATTTTTGCTGTCATAATTTTTAGCAACATTAAAATTGTTTGCACTGTATCATTTAAGCAAAGTCTCTCCCAGATTGTTATTGTAATGCAAAAAAATCTCTAGAGAGTAGAGTTTTAACTCCTGTTAAACCGGGCTTCTCGATTGTGTTTGTGGTGTGGTCGTGAGCGCAGGAGTACGCAAACTCGGGCTGGAACCTGAACAACATGCCGGTGCTGGAGCAGTCGGTGCTGACGCACATCAGCGGGGACATCAGCGGCATGAAGCTGCCCTGGCTGTACGTGGGCATGTGCTTCTCGTCCTTCTGCTGGCACATCGAGGACCACTGGAGCTACTCCATCAACTACCTGCACTGGTGAGTCCCGCACACACTCGTCCTGACGCGCCGTGAACCTGTGACGAGACGACTGACCTCTGTGTGTGTGTGTGTGTTGTTCAGGGGCGAACCCAAGACCTGGTACGGCGTTCCAGCGCACGCCGCCGAGCAGCTGGAGTCTGTCATGAAGAAAGTGGCTCCGGAGCTCTTCGACTCTCAGCCGGACCTCCTGCACCAGCTGGTCACCCTGATGAACCCCAACGTCCTCATGGAGCACGGCGTCCCGGTACCGGCCTCCTCTTCGTCTGCCGTTATTCAGCCGATCACCAGAGAAATCGGTCACTGACGGCTCTCGTTATCCCACAGGTGTACCGGACCAATCAGTGCGCGGGAGAGTTTGTGGTCACGTTCCCCAGAGCCTATCACAGCGGCTTCAATCAAGGCTACAACTTTGCTGAAGCGGTCAACTTCTGCACTGCAGACTGGGTACGTCCTCTAGAGCCACAGCCTGTGCTTTGTGGTGTTGTAGTTCTGTGTTTGTGTGTGGATGTGCGTGATGACGTCTGTCTGTGTGTGTTGTGCAGCTGCCCATCGGGAGGCAGTGTGTGGCGCATTACCGGCGTCTGCAGCGCTACTGCGTCTTCTCCCACGAGGAGCTGGTGTGTAAGATGGCCGCAGATCCCGAGAGTCTGGACGTGGAGCTGGCGGCGGCCGTGGTCCGAGAGCTCAGCGACATGATCGAGGAGGAGAGCCGACTGAGAGCGGCCGTGCAGGACATGGTGAGAGAAACCTGTACCAACAGTCACTAACCGGAGTGTTTCACAGTTCTCCAGTACCGCAGAAATAATCATATACTGATGAAAACAACTTATGAACAGGAGCTTGTGGGGAAATATACAACCAAAATTAATCTAAAAAATGCTACCAATATTCAAGAGATATAGAGGGCAGTTCCTTAATCTTTATAACATATAATATTTTAACAGTATCACATGCGGCAGACTGCTGCTTTCTTGATTATTGTTACAAGTTTACAGAAAGAAATGTCCTTGTAAAGATAAAAATGCTTCTGGAAATCAGTCTAATATTGCCTCTGATTGTCAGAAATGATTATTAATGCTAACATTATGTATTACACGGCTCTGTGGAATACTCGATTCTGATTGGTCAGTCAGCACATGCCAAGGTGTGATATTCCCAGATAACAGTGGGTAAAGACTAATAACACAGGCTCATCTGAGTAACCGCCTGCAGTCGACACGGTTCGCTTACTGGGAATGTTTTTTTTTCTTTGTGAAAGCATTTTCTTTGCATTTGGCTGAGTTTTAAAATATTAAAAACTCAATTTAGTGTAATTAGTACAGTCACTGAATTATGTCAGCAAACAGCTTGCTGCTATTTTGCGGTGATTGTTTTATACACTGTAATGGATTATAAGATAACTAACAAAAAGTTTTTGAAACATTTTTCTCTTAAATCAATATGTTTTATCGCCATAATAATTTATGTGGTGAAATGTTGTGTAATAAGACTTAAATGTGCGTCTAGTTTGAACCTGCAGTTTGCCAGCAACAGCTTTCTTCACACTTCATGTCGAGCTGCTGATAAACCTGTCATGCTTTATTCTGCGATAACACCCGGCTGGATTATCCTTTACAAAACATATTGTCAGTGTTAATGGTGGAATTTAATAATGAAAACAGTAAAACAAATAAAAAACAGAAGCAACTGGCTCTTTTTTTCAGCAACACTGTTTATTAATAAAATTCAGAAACTGAAAAAATACAAAGCTGACCATGTGTTACATAACTCCTCCTGAAGTGATGGTGTTTGTACTGGTCCTGCAGGGGGTGCTGTCCTCAGAGCAGGAGGTGTTTGAGCTGGTGCCCGATGACGAGCGGCAGTGCTGGAAGTGTAAGACCACCTGCTTCCTGTCGGCGCTCACCTGCAGCTGCAGCCCGGAGCGTCTGGTGTGTCTGCATCACGCGGCCGAGCTCTGCAGCTGCGCAGCCGGAAACAAGTGCCTGCGGTGCGACTCTGACACACACACACGCCCGCTCTCACTCACACACACACACGGCTCTATCACTGTCAGTGATGTGCTGATTAATGACCCGGAGCTGCACAAACCACAGCTAAACTGAACCAAGACCTGGTTTTTATCACGTGTGTTACAGGTTCAGGTACGATCAGGACGAGTTTCCCGCCATGCTCTACGGGGTGAAGTCGCGCGCGCAGTCTTACGACACCTGGGCCAAGAGGGTCACGGAGGCGCTGGCGGCCGATAACAAGAGCAAGAAAGGTCAGACACGATTCTGAGTTGCCGCTTTAGTCCACGTCTGCTGGTTATAAACGCGTCGCTCGTGCTTTAACAGATCTGATCGAGCTGAAAGTGCTGATGGAGGACGCGGAGGACAGGAAATACCCGGAGAACAACCTGCTGCGCAGCCTCAGAGACACGGTGAAGGAGGCCGAGACCTGCTCGTCCGTAGCTCAGCTGCTGCTCAGCCACAAACAGAGACACAAGTGAGTCACAACACAGCATCACTCACTGCTGAACGTTGTGTTGTGATTATATACGAGGCCCTAATGTCTGTGTGTGTTTTAAGAAGAGAACGTCCCGAGAGCAGCGCACAGAAAGCACGCAGCAAACTGACGGTGGAGGAGCTGAAGGTGTTTGTGGAGCAGCTCTACCGCCTGCCCTGCGTCATCAGCCAGGCCCGACACGTCAAGGTGAGTCCGGAGAACATTTGAGCTTCACTGGAGCCTAGGGCTGGACGATATGACCAATCACAATATATTTCTTCATTCCGGTTGATACGATATAACTCTGATATCAATATGAACAATTAAAAAAAAAAACTCAGAAAAACTCCCAAGAACGCCCACAACAGTTGTGTGCACCTGCAGACTTCTGAAAAATGAAATTGCTTAGTCTATGAAACGTCCTCCTTGCAGTGAAATATGTTTAAAAATCACATCACCATTGCTGAAAATAATTATATTGCTACATATATACTGACATTAAATTATTGTCCAGCCCTTCGGGAGCCTAAATAAGGTCTGATGTGTGTGTGTGGGCCGCAGGAGCTGCTGGAGAGCGTGGAGGACTTTCACGAGCGGGCACAGGCGGCGCTGACCGACGAGACTCCGGACTCCAGTAAGCTGCAGGCGCTCCTGGACCTGGGCTCGGGGCTGGACGTGGAGCTGCCGGAGCTGCCGCGTCTCAAGCAGGAGCTGCAGCAGGCGCGCTGGCTGGACGAGGTGCGGCTGACGCTGATGGAGCCGCAGCGCCTCACGCTGGAGCTGATGAAGCGGCTCATCGACTCGGGCGTGGGTCTGGCGCCCCATCACGCCGTGGAGAAGGCCATGGCCGAGCTGCAGGAGCTGCTGACGGTGTCGGAGCACTGGGAGGAGCGGGCGCGCGCGTGCCTGCAGGCCAGGTGACGTCCGGAAGCCTTCGGTCTTTGAGATAATGTTCCAGCAAACTCTTAAATGACTGTCGTAGTCTTGAGTTGTTGTAAAATTCACTCACGGCACGACACGCGTGAACTGTGGTTGCTGACTGTCGTCTCTCTGCAGGCCTCGCCACAGTCTGCTGACGCTGGAGAGCATCGTAATGGAGGCCAAGAATATCCCGGCGTACCTGCCCAATGTTCTGGCCCTCAGAGACGCCCTGCACAAAGCCAAAGAGTGGACGGCCAAAGTGGAGGCCATTCAGGTGAGCGTGTCACTGACTCATGCCTAAACACTTCTATTTACATTTATTCATTTCACTCACAAATGAGGAATACAACAGACTACTCATCTGACAGAGGCACTAAACAAGAAATCATTCAGAATAGTTCAAGCTAGAGCAGTGATTTATAACGAGAAAGTGAAAGCAGTCTGTTGAATATAGGCAGAGATTCAGCGTTCCTGATGAGGGTGGGAAGATCATTTCACCTCAAGGTACAGTTAAGGAAAAGGGGTGCCAGTACAAAAACATTTATTTCAGTGGGGGAAAAATAAAAAAAACTCAATTTCAACATTTTGAAAAATAGCACCCTACATATTTTTTTTCTCTCCCCCCAAAAATTGTTTTCATTTTTTTTCTAATAATCAAATGAAGACATTAAATATTTATTTATTTTAATCAAATGACAATTAAACCCTTTTATTTTTTGGTAAACAAATAGAGGTTTACTGTTAAAATTTGTGTGACTATTCTGTTAAAAAAGTTGTAATTGTTGATAATTTTTTTTTTTTTTTTTTTCTACAATTAAGTGGTTAATCAGGTTGTAATATTTATTTTTATCATTTAATTGTTTTATTTCAATTGGTCAGAAATAAAAATATATAAAGACGTACATTATATTGCACAAAAGTGCCACAAGACTAATATATTTCTGTTTTATTTTGGTTGCCATGAAGTTTCAGTGTGCTTACAGTATAATATGTCACCGTGAGCGTCACGTGTGCTTCAGTATTTGTGTAGTAAACAAAATCGCATCTCTGCCATTTGTTCATACAGAACCAAGCAGAACATGCAGGATTCATATTTGAACCGTCTTTTTGCATTTTAATATCCACAGATATTAGTTCATAGCGCGATTCGAATTAAGTGACAGAACCGATTTAGATTTTTTTTTTTTTTGTTTTCTTCCAAAAATGGACGAATTCCGTGCCATTCGACAAATTGGTTCAGGCTATTGGGAACTGGTTTGGAGAATGGGGTTTTAACAAATGTGAAAAACTGTAAAACAATTCTGAAAAAATGTAATGTAATCCAAAAAATGACAAATTACAGAAAAATCTAAGAGTACAAATTGCAGTGAGCGTATGGATAATCACTGTTATAATCGGGGTTCTTTGGGAAAAAAAAAAAAAGTTTCCCCTGTAAAGGCTCTTGGCCCTGAAAAGTTTGGCAACCCCTGGTGTAGACAACATTTTAGAGAGCACGTCATGTGACGTTTGATCTCCACATGCAGAACGGCAGTAACTACGCCTACCTGGAGCAGCTGGAGGGTTTGTTAGCGAGAGGACGCTCCATCCCGGTCAGATTAGAGGCCCTGCCGCAGGTGGAGTCACAGGTGGCGTCTGCCAGAGCCTGGAGGGAGAGGACCGCCCGCACGTTTCTCAAGAAGAACTCCACCTACACACTACTGCAGGTGACACACACAACATACAAACACATACACACACACACTGTGACACACTAGTGCAAGGGTTCCCAACTTTCCTGCAGTTCTGCTCCAACCTCAATCAGACACACCTGAACAAGCTCATCAAGCTCTTCAGGATAATTAGAAAGATACGGGCAGATGTGTCTGATTAGATTTGGAGCTGAACTCAGGAAAGTAAACCTCGAGGACCAGAGTTGAGAATCTCTCCACTAGAGGAGTATGATGGAGAATATGATGCGCTGATTATTTGGTTTAAAATAAAATGTTTACCAGTATTTTTAAGTATATAAATGGTTTCATGACTTACTTTTTACTCTTCATTTTCCGGTACAAATACCTAAATATTCTTAAATCAGTTACAAGTTACACTTACTTGAGAAGTGAATGGGTGATGTTCATCTTTAGTGATCTGCGGTCGATGTCTTGCAGGTGCTCAGTCCGCGTGTGGACATCGGCGTGTACGGCACCAGCAAGAGCAAACGCAAGCGCGTGAAAGAGCTGCTGGAGAA
This sequence comes from Labeo calbasu, assembly GCA_019740295.1. Lineage (NCBI taxonomy): Eukaryota > Metazoa > Chordata > Actinopteri > Cypriniformes > Cyprinidae > Labeo > Labeo calbasu. The sequence continues at coordinate 5,855 of JAHKKF010516619.1, read as the reverse complement.
GGAGCGCGGCCTGGAGCTGGACGGTCTGAGCGACCTGGAGGACGGCGCGGAGGACGCCCGTGACCCCGCCACTGTCGTGGCCGCCTTCAAAGCCCGAGAGCAGCAGGAGCTGGAGGCCATCCACTCGCTCCGCGCCGCCAACCTGGCCAAGATGGCAATGGTGGAGCGCATCGAGGAGGTGAAGTTCTGCCTTTGCCGCAAGACGGCCAGCGGCTTCATGCTGCAGTGCGAGCTGTGCAAGGACTGGTTCCACGGCGCCTGCGTGCCCTTACCCAAAGCCGGCTCGCAGAAGAAGCTGGTGGCCGGCTGGCAGGGCGGCAGCAAAGAGTCCAAGTTCCTGTGCCCGCTGTGCCAGCGCTCGCGACGGCCCCGGCTGGAGACCATCCTGTCCCTGCTGGTGTCTCTGCAGAAGCTGCCGGTGCGGCTGCCGGAGGGCGAGGCGCTCCAGTGTCTGACGGAGAGGGCCATGGGCTGGCAGGACCGCGCGCGACAGGCCCTGGCCACCGACGAGCTCTCATCCGCCCTGGCCAAGCTCTCCGTGCTCAGCCAGCGCATGGTGGAGCTCGCCGCCCGAGAGAAGACCGAGAAGATCATCAACGCCGAGCTGCAGAAGGCGGCCGCCAACCCGGACCTGCAGGCACGTGACTTCAGATCAGCGTTTCCGATCGCACGAGTGCGCCGTGACTCACTTGTGTTTCGCTTTCAGGGGCACATCCAGACGTTTCAGCAGGCCGGTTTCAGCAGAGCCACGTCGCCACGGCCCTCGATGGACTACGACGACGAAGAGACGGACTCGGACGAGGACATCAGAGAGACGTACGGATACGACGTCAAGGTTTGTGATGAATCTTTGAATGATGGTCGACCGTCACTTAGTGTTTTCATGTGGTTTCTGTTCACTTCTCGTCGGATGAAGATCTCTGTCTCTGTGTTTGTCTCCTCAGGACTCAGGAGAGGTGAAGCCGTACTTGTTCTGTGACGAGGAGATTCCCGTGAAGTCGGAGGAGGTGGTCAGTCACATGTGGCCGACGACGCCGTCGTTCTGCGCTGAGCACGCGTACTCGTCTGCCTCCAAGTCCTGTCCTCAGAGTAAGACGCCACTACACACTTGCGTATGTGGGTTGTTGACATGACATGGCATTTTCACAAGATAAAAATGAATATAACTACTACTGACGTTATTTAAAATGCAGTAAATCATTAAACATTTATTTGTCCTACATAGACCTGTTGTTATAAAAGCTGCAGTGTTCAAATTTATTTATTTTTATTTTATTTTTTTGAGACAAATCTCAAAACTGTCCTGTGGTGTGACCGTGTCAAGTATAAAAAAAAAAAACAATGAAAGTTAGGGAGCCTTTATATTTTTTTCAAAGATCACACTACATAAATATGTGCATTTCCTCTTCAACAATTGTCTTTTACAAAATCCACATTTTTACTGCCTATTTGTCAACTACCACATTCAGAAGAGTCCAGTAACGCAGAAACTAGCATGATCTCCATTCGCCCCCTCAGATCCGTCCGCCCCGCGCAAGCAGCCCAGGAAGACGCCGCTGGTGCCGCGCAGCCTGGAGCCTCCGGTGCTGGAGCTGTCGCCGGCGGCCAAGGCCCAGCTGGAGGAGCTGATGATGGAGGGTGACCTGCTGGAGGTGTCTCTGGACGAGACGCAGCACATCTGGAGGATCCTGCAGGCCACGCACCCGCCCTCAGAAGACAAGTTCCTGCAGGTGATGGAGGTGAGACATGCGCTCGCTATACATGCACGTGTTTCTCGCGTCCGTGCGTTGACCTCTTTACGCCGCTGTGCTCCCGCAGCCTGAGGACGCGCCGCTGGACAAACCCGTCAAGCTGAAGGTGAAGGACGCGGAGAAGAAGAGGAAGAGGAAGCTGGAGAGAGCCGAGCAGCAGCTGCTTCTGGCCGCCGGCGGCGTGGAGGGACGATCCAAGTCCAAAGACATGAAACGGGTTCTGGAGCTCAAGCCCAAGAAGAAGAAGCTGAAGCTGAGCCCGGACAAGTCCCGCGAACTGAAGCAGCTGGCCAAACGTCTCGCTAAGGAGGAGAAGGAGCGCAAGAGGAAGGAGAAGGCGGCGGCCAAGGCTGAGTTTCCCAAAGAGGGGCTGGAGAAGAAGAGCCGGAAGATTCTGGACATTCCCTCTAAGTACGACTGGTCCGGGGCGGAGGACTCCAACGACGAGAACGCCGTCTGCGCCGCCAAGAACTGCCAGCGCCCGTGCAAGGATAAGGTGAGTGAGGACGGTTTTACTCTGAACGTGCTGACGGTGACGTTGACTCTGATAACCGTGTGTTTGCCGTTCTCTGGTTGGTTCAGGTGGATTGGGTCCAGTGTGACGGCGGCTGTGACGAGTGGTTTCATCAGGTGTGTGTGGGCGTGTCGTGTGAGATGGCCGAGAACGAAGACTACATCTGCTCGGCCTGTTCGCGTAAAGCCGCCGGCGCGGCTGTTAAAGTGGGAGCGGAGACTGTGGTGCTGTCCTCGCCGGTGTGCGGCGGCCCGTCTGTCCCGCCGCCGCCCCAAACAGACCCTCAGGAGAGCAGTTAACCACACTAACACGCTCCAAACTCACAACCAGCTGCTACATCAGCACGGATATACATCACTTCCTGTATCCGATAGATTTAGCTCATTGTTATTGTAGTCCTGGAGGAGCCACCTGATGTATCGAGACTGAATAAACATTTTCATTACCCAAACCAACTAACTAACCCAAGTCCAAGCGATCTGCTGCGTCACCATGAGATCCTGCAGCAGTGAACTTCCTGTTTGGACCGAGCCGGAGGACGGTACATACGGTGGTTGTATTTAGTGAATCTATTTATTATGTAAGTGGATTTTAAGCAGTTCATGATGGGGAGGTTTTTTCTCAGCTTTTGTCAAATAAAGAAAGATGATTGATGATGATGATGATGATGATGATGATGATGATACATGTGAAGTTTGTGCCTAATCGTAAAGGTCACTGCTCATGTCACTACTAGGCATTTTCTTCCGAGTAAAGGTTCAGCAGAAATATTTCTATCATTTGATCCGGTGAGATACTTCACCACTTCTGTCTTAAATGCTGAACGTTGTAATGCAACTTACAAATCTGAACCTCACTGGCTAATGTCAAACAACAAACAAAACCAACAAAGATGGTTGGATGATTTTGAGAGCATATAACATCATTCCCTGATTGAATTAGTACATGCATTAATCAGCAGCAGCATTAAAAACCCCTGACAGGTGACGTAAATGTCATTGATTATATCATTACAGTTATATAATGGGATACGTTAGGCATCAACAGTCATTTCTTGAATGCTTTGTGTTGTTGCAGGACAAATGGGAAAACGAAGGTTTGCCTGTCTTTGACAAGGGTCAAATGCTGATGTCTAAACCAGGGTTAGGTTATAAAAAGACATTTATGTCATTAAAACATCTGCTAAGACATCTGCTGACGGACACTGTGCTGCGTTGTCACGCGAATATGCCGGCTGAAGATAATGACGGCGAAGGGAAGTAGGGCATAGGGGTGATCACTTCCATTTGGAACTTACCTTGTGAACCGTTCGATACGAATACACGTACCGTTACACCCCTAATAAGAATAGTAATAAAAATATAAAGAAAAGCTCCACAGACAGAGTTGTGAGTGTGCATATGTGCTATTAACAGATGAAGCTTTGATGAGATTCAGGATATCACTTGACGACACATGATGCATTTGACCATGGATATAACTCTGAATACTGCTGCCGTATGTTCTGTTACTTGTGTTTTGGTAACTTTATGCACATTTAATGCGCTTCTGTGGTTTTAACGTGTGAACGGGACTTTAATTTTGGTCAAAGTCCTTTTAAGGCAAGTCATTTCACTCGGCGGCCATCTTTGAAACGCCTCTCGGGCGTTCTTTGAATGGGGAAACATCAAATTTGACAAAACTGTTTGCCAAGCTCATGGTTAAATTTCATATTTGAAATCACCAATGAAATCTGACAACAACTGCCTCATAAATGTTATTCCTTATCCTCCACCGGAGCTTCTTACGGCAGCTGTAGTGATCCGATGACTTTAATCAACGATTGGCTCTTTCATTTAGAATATATTACGCATTTATCTCTTTTGACAGTGAAGCACTGATCATTGGGAAGTTGGGAAGCAACTCATACAAAATGTAATTTTGCAAATGTGCAAAATTTTTATTTAGGAAATGAATATAGGTTATTCCACTCTTAATAAAGGTACCATTACTTTCTATAGTATTATGTGGAACAGACCGATAACTTCAGCCATTATTTAAGGAACACTTGATGTGTGATTCAGTCACAAATTATAGAAAAGTGTTTTTCAAATCACTTTGTGACTTTTCTTACTTTGTACACAAAAAAGTACAAAACTTTGACAAAGTCTGATTTGAAAAACTTGATAATTTGATATTTTATAATAGTGATTTTATCATTTCAAAATATAAAGTAAAAATTAGAAATGAATGACTAATAAGCCAGTAAGTGCTGCTCTGCTGCCATCTACTGGTTGTAGTGGTAATTTGATGTATTTTTATTTATTTATTTATTTTCATGTAAGTGTTTGTTTACCACAAAGTTTATTTTGGTCATCCTGTTAAAAACAACATTTGAATTTTTGTCTTCCTTTTTTTTTTTTTTTTTTTTAATATTTTAGGTGCTTGAAATACTTGCATGAAATCTTGACAGTCATTGAAAAGTGCTTGAATTTCTCTCTCAAATGTTGTACAAATTCTGAAATTAATAATGTAATAATATTTGAGTTCAGACGCTTAACAGTGCCTTGAGATGTCGCGAGATCAACGCTGGTTCCCGATTAACTCCGTTCTGAGTTCGGACCAATTCGCTTGTGCTGCACTCAATTTTTGGTCCAAGCTGATAAACGGTCCGCGCTGCGCAGCTCAAACGAGAGGACCGGCAGAAGAAAGTCGCAGTCTGGAGCCCTGATAAAACAGTTTGATTTGACATGGAGCCTCATGTGGACAGACGTGTTGAGAACACAAAAACTAATGCTGCCTTCAAGTGAAACTAAGATGATCCTTCTGCTACATAATGGATGATTAAAATTAAACTTCCGTTCCAAACATGTTTTCACGCTGCAAACACGCAGTTGTAAATGTGAACCAGTGGATCAAAAACTAGCTAATGTGCCTTCTAAAAAGTAGTAGAATATTTAGTCAAATAGTTGTTGCTTAATTAATATAATAATTGATTGGCAATAATTGTTTAAAATAATACAATAATACTTTAGCTTTTTTGTATCAATTTTGGTGATGCACCATCTAGGACGTTCGAAAAAGTAGCTTTTTTTTACATAATGTCAAATATTTAATGAAATGTATGATGAACAGCAGTGCTTCTAGAGGCAAAGTTGATCAGAATAAGGAGATCCAACATAGGATTTGAATATTGTGTGTACGTGTGAAAAATTGTGTGATATACGATCAGTAAAACCTGATAACACCATTGTTACCGAGGGAGTGAAACGAGAGGCGAGCGGATCCATCTGCAAGCTTTTATTTACAACATGAGGCAGCGACATAGTCAAAAACAGGCAGGGTCGGCACAACAGCAAACAGGTATGTTAGGGTGAGGCTTAAGAGTAGTCCGTGAGGCTGGCGTGGGTCGATCATCGGCGGACATAAACCTAGACGTGAAAACTGAAGAGTAATCCTTACAACGAGCTAGAGTCCAGAAAGGCAGGCGGCGAGACAGACGAAACGAGATGGCCAGGCAGAAACGCTAAACACAGGAACTAGGAACTAGGAAACACAGGATTACAACACAATGAAAACTACAATGCTCCATGACCAGAACATGAAAGTCC